>OZ024905.1:1934911-1964911 GCA_964017125.1 Flabesymbios commensalis
ATCACATCACATCACATCACATCACATCACATCACATCACATCACATCACATCACATCACATCACATCACATCACATCACATCACATCACATCACATCACATCACATCACATCACATCACATCACATCACATCACATTACATTACATTACATTACATTACATTACATTACATTACATTACATTACATTACATTACATTACATTACATTACATTGCCTTGCCTTATATTGCATTCCACTGCGTTGCATTGCATTGCACTGCACTGCACTGCACTGCACTATTATATTATATTATATTATATTATATTATATTATATTATATTATATTATATTATATCATATTATATTATATTATATTATATTATATTATATTATATTATATTATATTATATTATACATTACATTACATTACATTACATTACATTACATTACATTACATTACATCACATCACATCACATCACATCACACATCACATCACATCACATCACATCACATCACATCACATCACATAACATCACATCACATCACATCACATCACATCACATCACATCACATTACATCACATCACATCACATCACATCACATCACATCACATCACATCACATCACATCACATCACATCACATTACATCACATCACATCACATCACATCACATCACATCACATCACATCACATCACATCACATCACATCGCATCACATCACATTACATCACATCACATCACATCACATCACATCACATCACATCACATCACATCACATCACATCACATTACATTACATTACATTACATTACATTACATTACATTACATTACATTACATTACATTACATTACATTGCCTTGCCTTATATTGCATTCCACTGCGTTGCATTGCATTGCATTGCATTGCATTGCATTGCAATGTATTGTATTGTATTTTATTGCATTAGATTGCATTAGATTGCATTGTAGTGTATTGTATTGCATTGCATTGCATTGCATCGCATTGCATTGCATTGCATTTCATTGCATTTCATGGCATATCATTGCATTTCATTGCATTTCATTGCATTGCATTACATTACATGCATTACATTGCATTGCATTGCATTGCATTGCATTGCATTACATTGCATTACATTGCATTGCATTGCATTGCATTGCATTGCATTGCATTGCGTTGCATTGCGTTGCATTGCATTGCGTTGCATTGCGTTGGATTGTATTATATTGCATTGCATTGCAGTGCATTGCATTGCATTGCATTGCATTGCATTGCATTGCATTGCATTGTATTGTATCGTATTGTATTGTATTGTTTTGTTTTGTTTTGTTTTGTGTTGTATTGCATTAAATTGCATTACTTTGCTTTGTATTGTATTACATAGCATTGCATTGCATTGTATTATTGTGTTTATTAGCAGGTTAAATCACTTTTATTGGGGCTGAATAGAGTATTAAGCATCAAGATTCGCAAATATTTTGTCTGAAATTAAACAAATATGAGTAATTTTCACCCACTTGAAGTTGTGGGTCGCGGTAACGAGATACAACTTCAGGCTAAATTGGACAAGGGCAAATGTTTAAAAATATTACAACAGAAGACTAAGATGAAACATCCTCTTGTGCTTACCAGTCATCTAATCTACACATTACGTTCGACTGCGTTCTATCCTCCCTATGTAAATCTTCTCGATCCGCCCCAGTTATTTTTTTGAGAAGAATACTTGTTTTCTACACAAAGTACACAATATAAATGATTCATAAACAAAATGAACACAGGGTAAGGAGACATCCATAAAGACTTTGAAAGCCGCTGTCATGGATGCCACCTGACTAAATGATGTATAATAAAATGTTATTTTGAATGCGGCCTTCCCAGCAGACACAATACGTTGGCCCAATGTTGATCCAATGTTGGTCCACCATCTACGACGCTGACCCAACATTGGATCATCATAGGGCCAACATATTGTGCCTACTGGATTGGTATTTAATCATCATGGTTTTTTACCGCATGAGTTTTCAAGGGTAGGCCCTTAGTATTTGAGTTATCGTTTTTAACACCTTTGTTTTTGTGAGTGTATTTTGGTATTTGAATTATTGCTGTCCAAGCCCCCCCCCCTTGGTATTCTCGGGTGTGCCCTTGGTATTTGAGTTGTTGTTCTCTGGACCCACCCTATTTTCCTCGTGATGCGCTCGTGATATTTTAAAGGGAAATGTGCCGGTTTATATTTTGATATTAAGTCACTGGACCTGTTCATTCGTGTTATATTTCCACGGAGAGCATGCAGTCCTGCAGCCATTTCAGCGCATTGAATTTGTCGTACACATTGGCATCTCTGTCCTACCAGGTACTCATTTTCATCTGAGTCTAGCGAAGCATTTGAGGGTGAAATGCTAAAAAGAACACAACATCGAAACAATGTTCCCAGACTAAGGGGGATAAACATGATATTTCTCCGAAAATCCTGCACCAAGCGGTGTTCCAAACCCCCCGCAACAGTGGCAAAGCGGCATGCTCTAACCATTGCGCCACGTGCTTCACTTTTGAGAGTTATTGGTTTTCACCTCCCACTGTTTGTTTTCTCGGTGTGCCCTTGGTTTTTAAGCCATCGTACTCTGGATCCACGCTATTTTCCTGGATACACCTTTGGTATTTTTGAGTTACTGGTTTTTATCCCCCCCCCCTTGTTTTCTAGGGTGTGCCCGTGGTATTTGAGAGTTATTGGTTTTCACCCTCCCCCTTGGTTTTCTCGGGTGTGCCCGCCCGTGGTATTTTGAAAGTTATTAGTTTCCACCCACCCCCCATGGTTTTCTCGGGTGTGCCCGTGGTATTTTGAGAGTTATTGGTTTCCACCCCCCCCCCCCCCCCTTAGTTTTCTCGGGGGTGCCCGTGGTATTTTGAGAGTTATTGGTTTTTACCCCTCCCCCCCCCCCCTGGTTTTCCCGAGTGTGCCCGTGGTATTTGAGAGTTATTGGTTTTTACAGACATCTCTGTCAATCACACACGGGGTTGCGTCTCGTGTTTTCTCGTCCAGACAGACGCGGACGAGATGAAGACGGATGTAGGTCACGGAGCATGCGCGTGTCGTAAAGATGCCGGAGTCATATTGACTATCTGTCACAGGTGACCGGTAGGCGGCGTGCCCCTATTACAGGGTCATTGCTGGGGTCAGGGCAGGGTGAGGATCGGGTTGGCTAGGTCTGGTGGACACAGACTGACCAGTCTACCCCCCCCCCCCCCCCCCGCGCCGCCTTTCTCTAACACCGGACACAAATATTGTTCCTTTAACGCTGTGGCGGAATATTGAATCTTACATGTACATATCGCAAATGAAAAAGCCAACAACAGGGAACTTAACAAGTACAGACTAAACTGCCGTTTACTTCCGACCTTCACGGCTAAGGGAAACAACTGGTCATAATTTTAGGAAAAATATTATGTCAACCTCGCCAATTTGTGAGCATATATTACATATTATCTCTTTTGGAGGACAAACAGAACGGGTATAAACTGGTATAGACGTGATAAAACAAATAAGTCATACTGATGTTCGTCTTTACGTATCGGCCAGAGATCGAGGACTTTCCACAGCTAGGAATGTAGAGCTCCAAGAGTGTTAACCCTTTGAATGCGGGCGACGCTTTTAAGCGCACTCATACTGTTTTTCCACAACTAAAATTTGACAGAAATTGAACAAATATGCATGTATAACTCTTGAGTGAAGCCCCCATTGTGAAATTTAGCAGGTTTAATTTTTAAGTGAGGAGGTATTTTCCTTTCATTTGAAGTTGGCAATTGCATGAGCAATGCCAACTTCAAATGAAAGGAAAATGTTAAGTAGTAATGAAGCACTTAAAGAGTTAACTGACTTAAAGGCCCATACTCAGGCTAAAATCATCAGAAAATCGGTGATTTAATTTTGGCTTCTTAATATGACCATTATGATGTAAACATAGAATAGAACTGCATAAGTTTTTTTATTTTTTGTGCTGCGTATTTACCAGTTAGGCTAGATATAGAGACGGTATTCTCGTATTTCCTATTTTTGACATGGTTGTCCAAAATAAAAAAGCAGGAATTTTGTCTATATATCTAGCCTAACTGGTAAATGCGCTGCACAGTTCTAGTATATGGACATGTTTACGTCATATGGTCATATTAAGAAGCCAATATCAAGTCACCGATTTTTTTGTGATTTTAGCCTGGGTATGTATGGGCCTTTAAAACACATCTGGCCATAATATGGATCACTCATAATCATAGTCACACCTGACTGATTATAGCACCATAGGCCTACCTTGATGATTGGTCTGTACTTGATCAACGATAACTCTCCATTCCTTGCTTAAAATGTAATGGTCGGACAAAGAAAGTAACAAAGTGGTGTGTGTTTTACAGTGTAAATCAAAGGCAAACAGCAGTAACTGCTTACATGGAAAACAGTGGTTGCATTTCTGGATCAATAGTAACTGCTTACTTTTCATAGTAAACGGTTACATCTAATCACCTGCTGTGGAGTATGTTGTATGAATGCCTCCCACAGCAATTGAGAGCAACGAATCAATGGATCTCCACATCGTTCAAAGCTGACGAAATAAAGTTTAATGTAGTGCAGAACAAGATACAATGCGATGCAATGCAATGCAATGCAATGCAATGCAATGCAATACAATGCAATGCAATGCAATGGAGTCCGGAGCAATGCAAAGCAGGGCAATGCAATTCAGTGCGGTGCATTGCAGTCTAGTGCAATGCAATGCAAGGCATTTCAATACAATGCAATATAATGTAATGCAGTGCAATATAATACAGTACAATACAGAATATTGCAGTACAAGTATGGAGTCGAAGCTAATTATACTTTATCTTGGAAGTACATATCTATCACTAAAAATATACAATGCAATGCAATGCAATGCAATGCAATGCAATGCAATGCAATGCAATGCAATACAATGCAATGCAATGCAATACAATGCAAAACAATAAAAAATTATTGCAATGCAAAACAGTGCAATGCATTACAATGTAATGCAATGCAGCGTAATACATTGTACATTGTGATACAGCATATTGCAGTACAATGTATGGACTCGAAGCTAATACAACTTTATCATCGGAATAAATAGCTATCTCTGAAAATACAATGCAATGCAATGCAATGCAATGCAATGTAATACAATGTAATGCAATGCAATGCAATGCAATGCAATGCAATGCAATGCAATGCAATGCAATGCAATGCAATGCAATGTAATACAATGCAATGCGATGCAGTGCATTACAATGCAATGCAATGCAATACAATACAATGCAATGCAATGTAGCATAATATAATGTAATACAATATATTGCAGTATAATGTTTATCAGCGAAATACACATACATCGAAATACATTTTAATTTTGTTTTGTTATATGAATATTTCACAGTCTCTAGTGAACAAAGGGTGTCTAAGGGGCGCCAGACGCGAGGTAGAGGTCACCATTTACTCACTTTTAAAGGCGCCATTAACGCCGATTTTGTAGTTTTTCTGATCTATCCACGGAAGACTATCACCCAACAAACACCAGACATTGACCCAATGCTGGTTCAATGCTGAACCAACATTAGGTCAATGTGAGATGTTTTCGGGGCACGTACGGCGCCCGTTTCTTGCCATTAAAGATAATTCAACCTCACTAAAATCTTGTCTACAAGGCCTCCTGACGCGCTGTGTGTGACTCAGTGCTTCAATCTGTCCTGAAGGATGATGCTCCAAGAAACCCAGCTTTTCACGCGAATTTCAACCGATTTGTCAACATTTCATTAAAATTTTCTAAAAACATATTATATAGCTCAAATGTTAGACCTTTTTGACATGTAGTAAATTGCTATAACCATGATGACATGTCGTAAGTAAGACCATCAGTAGTATCAGTAGTATTAGTAGTATTAGTAGTACTAGTAGTATAAGTAGTGTAAGTAGTAAACTAGACCATGCAACACTTAGTAAATTATATTATTGAGAAAGGAGAAACAAGAATATTTCTCTGAAAAACCCACGCATGTTTCAGCGGGGTTCGAACCCGGGACGCATGCATAACTGACGCGGTAGTCAGGCGCTCTACCAGATCTCCACGTCCCCTTCTCTATTACTCTAGTGCTGGGACCTTTCCCCTTTTATAAACTACCTAATAAGCGTTCTGGACTCAACTTTTACTATTTGGACTGCTGAATGTGTCTGTATCGGCAAAGCCACAAAGCAGTAACTACTTACTTGTCTTTGACCTACACTGTAGCAGTAACTGATTTATTTAATGTATTGCTTGCGAATGTGCTCACGAATGAAAATATTTGACATTCTCTCAAAATTCGCTACACTCGCCGAGTATTTGTAAGCGTTGGTAAGAAGTTCGGAACATTCACAAGTCATTCCCCACTTGCTTACGAATATCGACCAATTTAGGAAGCGTCTCCTGAATTTCAGCGAGTGTTGCGAATGCTGTCATTCGCCGTAAATTTTCGAAGAATTAAATGATGTTTGCCTTTGATATACGCTATTGATGTAAACAACAGTAACTGGTTACCCCAACCCTTAAAGCGATGAATTATTTTTGTAAAATCCATGGAGCCCAAAGGTGTTTTTTTCATTTTGAAACCATCATAAATGTCTTAGTCGGCTTTTTCCGATTCATTAGAATACCTATGTTATGGGTCTACGGCCATTAGAAATATTTTTACTCTTACAGTGCGGAGATCGACTTTAGTCGTCAGAATATGACGTCTACAGACGTCAGATTCTGACGAGTAAAGTCGATCCCCGCACTGTAGACGTTGAGAAACAGTTAGTACTGCAGTTTGTCTTTTGGCTACATTGCAATGACATACAGCAGTAATTGCTTACTTAATAACTAAGCAGTTACTGCTGTTTGTATTTGCACAGCAGTGCTGGTACCTATTTTTTATAATCTAGCTAAGAATCCTTCTGGATTCTGTAGTTTGCTTACCTTTTTTATCATCAATAACAGTGATTTAACCAAATAATGAAAAGAACTGCGCGGGGATCGACTTCAGTTGTCAGAATCTGACGTCATACTCGTCAGATTCTAACGTATGAAGTTGATTCAACCATATAATGAAAATCATTCAAGGCGACTATATTCATGATTAGATGTCACTGGGTTAGCCCTTACAGTGCGGAGATAAGATTCTGACGACTAAAATATATCCCCGCACTGTGAGAGTAAAAATATTCATAATGGCCGTAGACCCATAACATATGTATTCAAATGAATCAGAAAGAGCTAACTAAGATATTTATGATGATTTTAAATTAAATAAAAGCCCTTAGTCTCTATTGTTCATATAAAAAATATTCAGCGCTTTAAGGGTTAAAGCGTCACTTTTCCTCTCTGGTGTAAATTCTTACATCTCAGGATTTTAGCACACTGGTCTTTACGTCCTATTAGTGGTCAGGGTCAGTGACCCATGCCGGACCTTCAATGTTCACACATAAACAACGCCCGCTCACGTCATAAACAACGTTACGAACGCATAAAAATCACGCCTTCGTAAGTAACGTGTCTCCACATAACCCTTTCATCGCTGAGCACGATATGTGATTCGTTGTATCAGCTGATTAAATCACTGTTAACCCTTGTCCTGCTGAATTGCTTCAATTGTATTTTTCGTCATTTGAAGCTGGAATTGCTAACGCAATTTCCATCTTCAAATGACGAAAAATATTACTATTTATGAAAAATAGACATGTTTAAAATTAAATTATTGGATTAACAAAGCATCTATTAAAAACTATTTTATCAAACTTAAGTGATATTTTGATTGATCTAAAACATTCTTAACCGCGTATATATCCGGGCATAGCAGGACAAGGGTTAATAGAAATAAAATATTTGATTTGATTTTTTATATTACTTAACTTTTGACCAATACATATATTATTTAAAAACAGACACAAAAAATGTACACATTATAATTATCATTATAATATTATATACAACATTGGTCGTGCTGCGCTAGAACTGGCAGGCTTATAGAAGCCTCTGCAGGCTAGGCAGCAACTATATTCATATTCATCTATGTACAAAAAATATAGGCATTCAAGTATAAAAAAATAATAAACATATGTGCCCGCGTCAAAAGCAGACATAAAATAATTGCATATTATTATAAATAGTAGCAAAAAACACACTGGAAAGCATAGAAACCTATAAAACAACACAAGTATAAAGAAACACAAGTAGAATTATATTATAATAAAATTATGTAAGCTGAACATTCGATTTGTTAGATCTCGGATTAAGCAAATATGACTAATTTTCACACACTTGAAGTTGTGGGTCGCGGTAGCGAGACACAACTTCAAGTGGGTGCAAATTTAAATGAGATACCTCAGCGTCTAAAGGGTGAGGCTTAAACACCGCCTGTACCGCCATGCAGTGAATATTGCTTTACGTCGCTTTCTGCACAATCATGGCAATATAGCGACAAAAGGAAGCCCGAAGCCGGGACTATGCCGTACTCTTATTTCGAAAGACTTCAAGGTTTCTTTATAGTGCACATACCATAGACAGTATTGTACACTCCATGCCTTTGAACAGTTTAGAGCACTGTATATGCACAACTACGATGACAAATATCCGTCCCGACCGGGATTCGAACCTGGTACCTCCAGGTTACAAGCCCCAGTCGACACGAATGAGCCATCGGGACCGGCGTACCGCCATACAGCGTAAGGCGACACTTTGCAAGACGAAGCCGTGAAAAGTCAATAATCTAATTATGTTTTCTAACCCTTTAAGCACTTGAGGCATAAATTCACCACATGTGTGTCTTATTAAAAACATAGTTTAATGGGAAAAAATAGAATCGCTCAAAATAAGGTTATTACACGCCACGAATTGGTGTCGCAATCTACTTGTGGTGGCTTCCTGTGTCAGGAGGTTCTCTTGGCGCTGTTTAGCCTATATTCGCACAAATGTGGCATAAAAGCCCATTCATTTCATTTCATTTCCTTATAGTGGATGAAGATAGAGTGAAGTGAAGTGAGGGATAAAATAGAGAAACTTCCCATGATATTGTTGACTACTGCTGAATTGTATGCTTCTATTTTTCATCATTTGAAGCTGGAATTGCTAAGGCAATTTCCAGCTTCAAATGACGAAAATTATTTATAGATAGATAGATATGTATTGACATAAAGAAAAGTCATTACTGACTTATGTGTCATTAAAATGATAGAATATATGTACATGTATGGTTAATTTGCTAAAATCACACGACAATATACATGATATCACATACAGAGTTAAAATCATGTTAAAAGGCATTGCCATAGTAAAAGGCGTTGGCCCCAGGGTAGTGGTTAGCATCGCTGCCTTTCACGCCAGCGTTCGAGGTTCGGTTCCCGGTCTCGGCGGTTTAAAAGTAACAAAAAAATGTTTCTTCCCCATCCACGTGTGAAAGTCAGTATTGTGGGGAGTCTCCCTGACCGAGAGGTAATATTTATTAAAAATAAGCATTCCCCTTGGATAAACTAAGCATCTACCATATACTTATCAGCGATGTTTTTTTTGAAATAAACATGCTTGAAATGGCCTAGAAGAAAAAGGTTGAAACGGTTTCATGAGAATTTGTGTTTTCAAATATGTGTGCATGTCCGTGTGCGTAGTCCGTGATCGCGTACGTAGTTCGTTCCCTGTATGTGGTCCGTGTCCGCGTGCGTGGTCCGTGTCAGTGTGCGTGGTCCGTGTACGTAGTCCGTTTCCGTGTGCATGTGCGCAAACAATCGTACACACGAGAAATGTACATAGCGCCATCCATTTGCCCGTATCCGTGCGTGATCCGTGTCCTGCTTTACGGATAGCATATGTATAGATCTAATGGACGCGCGGGATGTTTGTGCATGAGTATATGCGTACATCTGGACGTGTGCGTACGTGCGGGTGTGTGCTCGCGCTCGTTGATGTAACACGGCTCTAATAACTCCATACTCATATCATGAGGCTTGTTAAATTCACAATTCAAACATAACTATTTGTACCAGTATAATAAGAATTTAATGTACATCTTCGTGATTTATCGAGCAACATGCATGCATGCATGCATGCATGTGTGTGTGCGTGCGTGCGTGCGTGCGTGCGTCGTGCGTGCGTGCGTGTGGATAAGTGCATGTGTGCGTGCGTGCGCATATGTGTGTGGGCGTTCGTGCGTGCCGGCGCGTGTGCTTGCGTGCGTTCGTGCGATATCAGAGTTGCCTTGCCTTACACCACGGACACTTCACGCTGAAGCCTACCGTGTTGGAAATTGAGTGCTTTGATGACGGACACCATTAGACAGTCACGAGATACTACACAAACGTTGTTTTATGTTGGTCCACCGTCTACGACGCTGGCCCAACAATAAAACAACATCGTGTGGACGTCTGTGGTTTAATGGGCAGACGTCACTTGGCAGTCACAACACCTCCAGTTTATCTCCCACCATAACAGGCCAGATTTGTGGCCTCTTGGTGAATACTCCTGGGTCCGTCTGTCTGAATGGTGGGGTGGGGGTGGGTGTGTGGCTAGCTGGGGCTGGCTGGGACTAGCTAGGCTGGCTGGAGCTGGTGGGGGCTGACTGGGGCTGGCTGGAGCTAGCTCGGGCTATCTGAGGCTGACTTGAGATAGCTGGGGCTGACTGATAGGAACAGCGAGTCTACGGGCTGACTGGTGGGGGGAGGGAGTGTGGGGGGCTGACTGGTTGGGGCTGGTTGGTGGAAACAGCGAGTTTGGGGGGCTGACTGGTGGAGGCTGAAAAGGGGCTAGGGGGGCACAGCATATGTGGGCTGACTGGCGGATGGGGTGCTGGCTGACGAGGGGCCAGGGGGGCACGAAATCTGTGGGCTGGCTGGCGGAGGGGGCTGGACGACGGGGGGGCTGGGGGGCACGGAATCTGGGGGCTGGCTGGCGGAGGGGACTGGCTGACGGGGGGCACGGCATTTAGGGGCTGGCCAGCGAGTGCAGGCTGCCTGTCTGACAGAGGAGACTCTGGTAGTTTGGCCCTAAGAGCTCCTACAGGAATTCACCCCTTACTCCGTGGGATTAGCATTCAGGGCGGTGCACCAACTCTATCAGAAGACCCTCATTTAATGTGTACCGTGATCAGCTCCACATGGGGAGGTCCTGTGGCTTCCTGGGTTTACAAATATCCCACAATATGACCATATACGCCCTTTACACAATACATGCTAAGCCTATTCAGGTTCAATGTCTGGAAAGCGTCACAGGCGGTGGCTCAGCATTAAACCAACCTAGGCCCAATGTTATAAATTTACTGAGTTATGTCTTGGTGTGATATAAAACACTCATATCCGAATTTATATTGCCTACTGTTCTCGAATAAAGCACGTTTTTATCTGCCCTGGTTTTACAGGCGATATGAAAACCTCGGAAAGATAAAAGCATTGGGCCTACTCCTTTTATGGTTGACCGTAAAAATCAGGTATACCAACGCAAAAAAAATCACACTAATAAAAAAGTGATGTATAACCGTGTTTTTGTGACCAGAAGTGCAATGTGTGTAGTCACCGTTAACCCTTTAAGCCTTACAACGCTGAGAATATTTTTGTATTAACCATGGAGACAAAAATGCCTTGATTAGCTCTTTTCGCTTTACTTGAATACCTACTATGTATAATGTATACTAATGTATAATAACTTCTATAGCGCCGGTATCTCTCAACAATATCGAGACCCAATGACACTGTGGGCTAAAATCAGTAGCTATTCGATGGGGAAGTCCAAAGTCGTAAAATAATTTTATCATATGACGGTCGATTAAGGTGGTAGCTCTGATGTAAAAAGGTGTGGGGTTTTTTTATTCCACAAGCGCAGTGCAGCAACCAAGACGAATGAATGGCCGTAATTTCTTTTTGACCGTGGTCCAGGATGTAATAGCTTCATACTTTCGGATAGTAGTGTTTGCTCGAAATGCAATACATCACTGAGATACGAGGGAGTGCCCATGAATAGTGTTTCATATGTCGGAAGGTTCTGTTTAAATTTGCTACGTGATTTAATAAGCAACCAATGCAGTTATTTGTGAAGGGGCCTACTTGATCTGGTGACTACTCGGGCAAGACAATTCTGTACACGCTGCAAACTTGTTTTATATTTTTCGGAACAACTGAACAGCAAAGCATTACAGTAGTCAAGGCGACTGCTCACAGACATTGGCTATAATATAAATTGTAGTAGCTTTATTCACATGATTTGGAATGCGTGTAAGATCGCAAATATGGTAGAAAGCTGATCTATACATATTCGGGACATGTATTTGGATGAAAAAAGCAGGATCGAAAACCACACCCAGGTCTCGTATGGAGTCTCTTCTGGCAAAGTTTTAGTTGAGAGCTGGGGAAATATGAGCGACATTTTTGCGTCAAGTTAAATTACCAATGATCATGAATTCTGTCTTACTAGGATTACGTTTCAGCATGTCTTGGTTCATACAGACCTGAATTGCCAGTGTCGTCTTGTTAATTGACCCTAGCTATGAGATGGTTAACCGTATCTGCGTGACCTCGGTGGGACCTCGCCGGAGGACAACTTATTTTCGGATACTTATGGCCGGAGTTCCCGATGACTCATAGGGATTGCCCCGTCTTTTACAAAGACCCCTTTGTATTAATTATTTCACTAGTTTATCATACTGTGTTTCTTGTAATATTCTAAGATCAAAATGTGAGGTTTAGCCGATGAATTACTATTTCCTTTTAACACACAAAAATCGGTCTTGTCATATTATTTTGATAACTCATCTTGTTTTATGATTTAATTTGTGATAATATTATTATCTTTAATTAACTGACTTATGTCATGCCAGCGGCATGTGTTTCTATTATAACTTCGTGATTAAGTCATTTTACTCTTCTAAATTTGGAGTGTTATATTATAAGTAACTCATCTTTCGTTCTGTGTAAAGACGTAATTTTAAGTGTTTTATTTATTTAATGGTTTACATTTTAGTAGTGCAACTAACACACGATTTTTATTGAATGTTCTGGATTCTCCCCGACAAACAGGATGCGTTTGGAGGGAAGGACAGGGATTGGCTCATGACGGTTTTTGCACACGACCCGCTCAGTATAAAAGGGGTATTGTGTGTTTGGCGCGAGTTGGATGGTTAGAGACAGAGGGAGAAGAGAAAGACGGATAGATGGATGTTAGCAGATTAGTAGAGAAATTGAGATGATAAAAGAGACATGAATCTTGAATGTGAATATAAGTATTAATAAAATGTTATCTACAGTCTCTACCATGTGTTGAGTTGGACCCCGAACCGTAATTGGTGAGCCCCGAATCATATCAGCGTACAATTTTGTACAACAATTTAGGTGTTATATCTTCTGCAACGAAAGATGTTTAAATTTGCGTGCCATCAGCATAATCGTGATGCTTGGGATTAAATGCTGTTATTATTGAACTGAGAGGAGTAGTATATGTGGTAAAAAGAATCGGACCCAACACAGAGCCTTGCGGAACACTGCACAATAACAATTGCTGAGTAGACAGTATACCTATGTTATGGGTCTACGACCATTACAAATATTTTTACTCTAACCGTGCGGGGATCGACGTTAGACGTCAGAATCTACAGACGTTAGTTTCAGACGTCTAACGTCATTCCCCGTGCTGTAAGGGATAAAGCGCTACAAAACATAAGCCAAGCACTGCACATTTAATATTCCCATACATAGAAGGGTGTATCTGCCACTTCGTAAAGTGGCAGATACACCCTTCTATGTATGGGAATTATATATGTTAAATGCGGTTGTTGGACACTGTGCTGGCAGGCCCTGATGGCTCATTTGTATCGACCGAAGCTTGTAACCTGGGGCTACAAGGTTCGAATCCCGGTCGGGACGGATATATGTCATCGTGGCTGTGCATATACTGCGCTCCAAATTGTTCAAAGGCATGGAGTGTACAGTTCTGCATATGGTAATGTGCACTATAGAGAACCCTTGAAGTCATTCAAAATAAGAGTAGGGCATAGTCCCGGCTTCAGGCTTCCTTCTGTCGCAGTATTGCCATGGTTTTGCAGAAAGCGAAGTAAAGCAATATTCATATATCGACAATGTGCTGAGAAAATACAATGCATCCTGTATGTAGGTACATGGTATGTACATTGATGCAGTGGTCTGCCAACCTTATCGATGTTCATTTCAGCTTTCAGTGTCCCATAGTTAATGTTCCCTTACAGGCCGCTAGCTCTCAAAATACCCACCAGAAGACGCTGTTGTGGTTTGAGGGTTTCACTGGGGTGCTCTGGGCCGGTGTACGTGACCATACGTCATAGCCTCGTATTGAGAGAGGTTCCTTTCAGGCTGCCACTCGCCGGGATTCCCCCAGCTATAGATTCTTGCGTATTGTACAGTGCCGGCTAATGTACGAGCTGCTATAAGCTCATAGATAATACCCCGATCCCTAGCCAGGGAATCAACCAGTACTATGTCTATCCTGGACAGGCAAATAACTGTAAATACTTACTGTACAACAACCAGGTACTGTTGTTTGGCTTAGTGTTTTTTTGTACAAGAAGGGATTAATGCTTTTATCTTTTAGAGGTTTTCATATCACGTGTGAAACCGGAACATAAAAAATACGTGCTTCATTAAAGAACAGTCGGCAATATAAAATTGAATACGAGTCTTTAAATTATATTGTAGTGCAGGTCAAAGACAAACAGCAGTAACTGCTTACTTTTCAATTAAGCAGTTACTGCTGTTTGTCTTTTGCTGCAGGATTATCTTGTGTCATCGAGTACTGGCATACTGACCGCCATGCAAAGACACACAGCAGTAACTGCTTACTCTGAAAGTAAGCAGTTACTGCTGTTTGTCTTTGTGCTGCAGGATTCTCTTCTGCCATCGAGTACTGGCATACTGACCGCCATGCAAAGACAAACAGCAGTAACTGCTTACTTCTCAAGTAAGCAGTTATCGCTGTTTGTCTTTGTAGTGTCATTGTTGCCCTTATTAGAGTCACACAATGTGTTTTACTATAAATAACGTCATAATAAAGTGGCACATTATAATCCAGAGGAAAGAATCTGACAGTCTGTGTTTTTAATTCAGACCATAGCGGCATGATTTAGTACGTCTTATGCCGGCCGACTGGAGTTAGTACGCCCTATTTTGGCGGCCGTCTGGAGTTAGTACGCCCTATTTTGACGGCCGTCTGGAGTTAGTATGCCCTATTTTGGCGGCCGTCTGGAGTTGGTAGTCCTATTTTGGCGGCCGTCTGGAGCTCTATCACACTCCGCATTAATCTCCTGGCTAATTCACTCTAACGGTGCATACACATAAATCATCCATCCACATTACTACAGTCTTGTCCACTATAAAAGGCGCCTCCATAAAAACCGATCTCTGTGTACCAACACAAGACGTTGGCCCAATGCTGGACCAACAGTATGGCTGGATTCCCAGCAAACACGGGGCATCGACCCAATGCTGCTTAAATGTTGGTCCATCGTCTTCGACACTGGTCCAACATTGAAACAGCATTGGGCGAAAGCCTCGTGTTTGCTGGGAATTGGCTCAAAGTCTTTTGTTTGTTAGGTCGCAAAATGTTCAATGCTACTTTGTGTACGAAGCTGTGGTTCGTGTATTCAAGTCCTACACATGTTGAGGGGGACTGGGGAGAGGGCGGTCTCGTGTAGATTTGGTTAAAAGAGAGGGGGGGGGGGGGGCTTTTTCGCGTGTCAGTAATGAAATTCCCTTGTCCTTCAAAATAATAGTATTTGAATAAATATCAAGTCTTGACATTGCATATGGCGGCATTTTTCCGAATGTCACGATATTCAACAAAATATAGAACACAATAAAAGGTGAACGTCTTGCTGAACTGCAAAGGCAATCAGCAGGAGCTGCGTATTTTTTCACGTAAGCAGTAACTGATTACTTGAAAAGTAAGCAGTTACTGCTGTTTGTCTTTGCACGGCGGTCACTATACCAGTACTCGATGGCAGAAGAGAATCCTGTTGTTCATAGACAAACAGAGGTAACTGCTTACTTTAACTGCTTACTTACGGCGGTCCGTATTCCAGTCAGTGCTGTTTGCTTCTGACGTAGATGGCAAAGACAAACAGCAGTAACTGCTCACCTGAAAAGTAAGCAGTTACTGCTATTTGCCTTTGACCTACATAGCAAAAACAAACAGCAGTAACTGCTCACCAAAAAAGGAAGCAGCTACTGCTATTTGTCTTTGACCTACATAGCAAAGACAAATATCAGTAACTTCTCACTTGAAAAGTAAGCAGCTACCGTTATTTGCCTAAAGTTGACCTACATTGCAAAGACAAACAGCAGTAACTGCTCACTTGAAAAGTAAGCAGCTACTGTTATTTGCCTGAAGTTGACCTACATAACAAAGCCAAACATCAATAACTGCTTACTTTTCAAGTAAGGAGTTACTGCTGTTTGTCTTTGCACGGCGGTCAGTATGCCAGTACTCGATGGCAGAAGACAATCCTGCAGTTAATGCTGTTTGCCTTTGACCTACATAGCAAAGACAAACAGCAATGCCTGCTTACATTACACTGCTTATATGGAGATCAAAGGGTTGCTTTCAATTTGAAATCATCACAAATGTCTTTCAGCTTACTTTGAATAATGCTATGGTCTACGGCAATTATAAATATTAATTCTTTCAGTGAGGGGATCGACTTTAGACGTCAGAATCTGACGTCTAAAGTCGGTATCTGCACAGACATGGTTAAAAGTAAGCAGATACTTCAAGGCCAGTCAGGGGTGACTCTTTCTTATTAAACAACTTTCACGCCCTGAACATGTATTTGATTGACTACTATAATGGATTAGAAAATATTATAATCGTGTGTGGGGCTTATAGGGTTAAAATATGGAATGGTCCAATGTTGGGCTGATGCTGGGTCGGCGTCGTAGATATAGGCCTATTGCGTCAAGAACAGGAGGAAACGTTGGTGTTAATCAAGCAAAATCTGCGTTCTCCAGCAGTCACTACATAGGTAAAGATGGCCCAACGGTGGACCTGGCTGAGACAATTGACCTTGACCTTGACTCAGACTAATGACCTTGCAAGAATTACTATCTAACCCCTAAATACGCATCTATAATGCATGTTACTGGGGAGAAGTGGATCTATCGGATTTTAGCCACACCATCCACATAGCTCGATCCACACGGCTCGATTCGACCGCGGATTGGATATCACATCTGCCCCCAATACGACCAAGAGTCTTGACGGCTTACCAGTATCGACTGCGCATGACTGGGCGCCGGTAGTGCATTGTGGGGGAATGAAAGCGAGGCTGACTATGACCTTGGTTCACCTCATAAAGACGGGTGATTGTGACGACGCAGCCACATCACATACCACGACCTCCACCAACACAATAACCATTGTCTGCCTCAACGGACAGGTCAAACCAACAGGTCAAAGGTCAAACAAACAGGTCAAATATATCAGAACAAACCAGGGTGTTTCCCAAAATAATCTGTTGGAGCAGCTTCGTAGACGGTGGGCCCACATTAAACCAGCACCAGTTATGGTCTATGACACAATTATCTGGAGTGCATGCTTTTCGTCGATTTATCCATCAATTCTGAACCGATTTTCTTGAAAGTTTGCCCAGGACCTTTCCAAGTCATGTCCCAACATCGGTAAGAAAATTCAAAAAAAAAAATCAAATTTATATTTACTATTTCAAAAGTTAGACCATTTGACATGTAATAAAATTCCGACCTAATTATTAGTGTAATGGGTTTATAGAGAGACGTCATATTTTCAATTTACTACTTGTCAAATGCTCTAACTTTTGTAATTCTGCATATGACTTTACGAATTTTTTAACAGATGTTAGGACATGACTTGGAAATGTCCTGTACAAAATTTTATGAGCGTGGGTTGCTAATTGACAGATAAATCGACGAAAAGCACGCGCTCCAGATAATTGTGTCATAGACTATAAACATCTGACGTTTCCTAAAGTTACGGTGGCCCAGCACTAACTATGAACGTGCTGAAATAAATAATTTAAATTTTCAGCCATTTGAAGTTGTGTCCCGCTACCGCGATCCACAACTTCAAGTGGCTGAAAATTACTGATGTGTTTAATTTGACACCCAACATTGAGAAATATTGAAGTTTGAACACACATTTCATTCCCAATAACAGTGATTTAATCAGCTAATAAAACTGATTAACTCATATGAGCGCTTAAATATTGTTGTACAAACCATGGAGTCCAAAGCACAAAGGTGGCCTAAAGCCCGATTCATTTCATTTCATGGAGTCCAAAGGGTTTTTTCAATTTGAAATCATCCTAAATGTCTTAATCAACTCTTTCCGATTCATTTGAATACCTATGATATGGGTCTACGGCCATTACAAATAGTTTTACCCTTACAGTGCGGGGATCGATTTTAGTCGTCAGAATCTGACGTCTACAGACGTCAGACAGTGGCGGATCCAGCATAGGGCGTACCCGGCGTACGCCCCCCCCCCTTATTTGTGAAAATATTGCATTTTCATGCATTTTTTGAATAAAGTGAAGCTAACACCCCTTTTTTCAGCCAAAATGTGTCTTACACCCCCTTCTCTTGCACATTCTGATTCCGTCACTGTCAGATTCTGACGTGTTCAACAGGCACAAGGTTGAGCCAACATCGGATTCACGTCTGGTGTAGGTCTATAGAAGAGGTCATATATGGAAGTGGAGGAAGCTCCAGTGTGTGTGTGGGGGGGGGGGGGGTCTGCTTGGTGGGTATATTGTCGATGTTCAGGTCAATGTCAGAAGGCTTTGTTAAACACAGCGTTCTGGTGCATCCAGTTACAGCCCATCTCCATCCATCCAGTTGTCTGCTACCGGCGGTGGTCTGATGGTCTGACCTGATGTGGCAAGGCCCTACTCGACGTCGGTGATTTTCCCATGAGCTCCAAGGGAGTGTCATAGACGTCAAGGCAAGTAACATTAGGCCTGGCATCAAGTCATGGAGAAAGTCACTGACGTCGACATCAGTGACACTACCCACTAGCTGATATAATAGAAGTGTGTTTGATACCGACACCAGTGACACTCTCCACGAGCTCATAGAAGTGTCACTGACACCGACGTCAGTGACAAACCCCACTAGCTCATAGAAGTGTCACTGACACCGACGTCAGTGAAACTTTCCACGAGTTCATAGAAGTGTCACTGACACCGCCGCCACGAGCAGCAGGGACATTATCACTGACGTCGACTCTCTCCAAGCCTATGGATAGTGTCACTGACACTGACGTGCCAATCCCCACGAGCTCATTGGGAGTAACTGTCGGCGAGTTCAATGGTCCGGTGGTACAATATTGTAGTGGGTGACATTTGTGGAATGGTTGGCTGATTTTGATGGTCTGGCTGACTCGGTCTGGCATCCCCCACAAGATGATGCCCCAATGCTGGCATGTTGTTGGTCCATCGTGTACGACGCTGGCCCACCATTATGCCTGCATTAGGTCTTTGTCCGGAGTCTTTATCTTGTGCTTGCTGACCCCTGCATGAGCTGGCCAACAACTAGCCGTGTCTTCCTCTCCGAGGCCGTGGATTGATATATTTGCTTTACCCGAAAAATTCAATACGGCTGTGACTGAGAGCGAGCTCGACCCCAAGGTCCGAAAAATGCCCATAGCTTTTTAATGATTGTGCGACCTCCGAGCTGAGCATGCGGGCATGGAACTGAAATGTAACTGATTCTTAAAAAACTATTTTTGACCTGATTTTTCAGAAAAAAATCTTAGCTATGACCGTCCAAAAAAATGTCCCCCGATTTTGTAGGGGGTCAATCTGTGGCTGAAATATGTTTCAGCCACTGGGGCTGGCCAAGAAACAGCAGGCGAACACGAAACATTAAGCCAATGTTGTTTTAATGCTGGTCCAGCATTAAAACAACATTGAATCAGTGTCTGATGTTTGTTGGGAGCCCAATCCCGGCGTTGTCCTGACCCCTAACCCCCCCCCCCCCTACCTCGCCAACCACATCCTATGCCTCACATTTACAGCAAAATGGATTTGTTATTATGGCAGAGTGTCCAGAAAAATCAATCAGAACCTGGTGCCCGAGGTAAAGTTTGACAGCGCTGGTGACTGCGACGTCGCAGCATAGATGTAGATCCAGCAGGGGCTGATCCAGAATGATGATAGGGGGAGGGGTCTGATGGGCTTTTTGTTGACGTTAAGCCGAAAATTTAAAAGATATATGACACATAAGGATTTTATCAGCTAATGACCGGTGGCTTGAAGAAGCACCCGAGTACATTTTAATTGTCAAATATCGATGTTTAAGCAAAACAAGGAGCCCCCCCCCCCCCTGTATCCGCAACTGTCCACAGTTATCTTTCACCGACTATGATCGTTTTAATCCGTCTTAGAAGCTGACGAAACAACTGTTATTGAGAATGAAATAAGTGTTTAAAACATCAAGAGCATTTTCTTTATCTCAAATAAACAATAGTAGTTATTTTTCACCCACTTAAATTAATGGGTTGTTGTAGCAAGCCACAACTTGAAGTGGGTGTTTTTTTAATAAAATACTTTATTTGGTACATAAAGGGTTTACGTGGACTATTTGGGGCTTTAATTGCGCAGTTTATAATAACCCTTAGCACACTGATGTCGACTACGGTAAACATTTAGTGTTTTCATTAGCACCTGTATTATCCGCTGTTAAAAATAAAATATGCTTTCAATGTTGAAACACAGATATATGTTGGGATTTAAATTTCACAAATAACACACTTTTTCAGTCACTTGAAGTTGTGGATCGCTACCGCGATCCACAACTTCAAGTGACTGAAAATGTAAATTGAATAGATCAGTGCTCTAAGGGCTGAGGGTTGACATGACTATACTAAATAGTAGGTCAAGACCAGCGCCTGTCTCTTGTTTTAGGACAGTGTCGATGACATGGCTCACACAACCTAAGGGGTTTTGTCAAGTTAAAAAAATCCAAAAATCTGAAAAAAAACTCGGATTAGTCAGACCCCACCCACCCACTCCCCTATCCAATTTTTTATTTTTTTTTGAAACATTTGGAAACATGAAAACATCCGAATGTTTCTCGGTTTTTTGGATATTTTTTTAACTTGACCAAACCCCCAAGTCAATGACAGACGGTGTCAGTCATGTCGTTGATCTGGTGTCTGTCCTAAGGCGGCATTAAATCGAGATATGGATTCTGGTACACGATGACAGGTCTCTGCTTCATCGTCTTGTAGGTTAGGTTCGTACAGTCTCACACTCACACTGTTCTAGCTTCACACAGTGCCACACTGACAGGGCTACAGTCTGTCCGACGGTGGAGGATGGTCCAAACTGAAAGTCCGCTTTTCGGTGTCCAGTCAGTCAATTCAAAAGCGATTATCACGCAATTTTGCAATCCTTATTCTCTAGTCATTTGACAACAACTATGGAAATTTCGTGAAATTCGATTGAGTATTTCAAAAGTTAGACCATTTGACATGTAACGCAATTCTGAAGAAAAAAACCGGAGTGGAAGTTAATGGGTGTATACATGTTATAGAGGATAGTCATAAATAGACATTTACTACATGTCAAATGGTCTAACTTTTGAACTATACAATATATTTTTACAAAATTCCCAGGATCGATGCCAAATGACTAGAAAATAGGGTTTATAAAATTTCATGAAAATCGCTTGAGAATTGACCGACTGGATACTGAAAAGCTAACTTTCAGTTTGGATCATCCTCCACCGTCGGACAGACTTGAGTTTCGTACAAAAAAGGGGTCGTATGTGTTACTATGTATAGGATAATGCCAAAGGAGCACTACATTCTTAGCTGTGGAAAGGCCAAGGCCTTCTCCACAGCTAAGAATGTAGAGCTCCGAGGGTTTTAACTGACTTGAAACACATACGACCATAATGAGAATCCCTCCTAATCAACAGCTCGGTCACACCTGACTGATTATAGCACCATAGGTCTACCATGATAATTGGTCTGTACTTGATCAACAATAACTCTCCATTCCCGGCTTGAAATGTAGTGGTCAGACAAAGCAAATGTTGTAGTGGTGTGTTTTAAATTTGGTGAAGATTTCTGTTATGAGGATTGTCTCTCAGTCTTGATGGGCAGTGTCGTCCTTTATAATCTATAAATAAAGCTATTTTCCTCAAATATGTCTAATCATGGATTAATTTTAACCCCTTGCCTGCTATCTCTGTAATATTTTTTCAATACCGCGATACCGCGGTCAAAGGGTTAAGTCTACTTTAACAATTTGCATGATCAGTAGGAAGAAAGGCCATCTTTTCTGCGCCTTTTGGCGTTATTCCAGAATGCCTACTGATTAACACAAACATTTATCAAAACTCAAAATATCGGACCATTTTTGGTTGACCTTAC
Organism: Flabesymbios commensalis; assembly: GCA_964017125.1. Classification (NCBI taxonomy): domain Eukaryota; kingdom Metazoa; phylum Annelida; class Polychaeta; order Terebellida; family Flabelligeridae; genus Flabesymbios; species Flabesymbios commensalis. The sequence goes on from OZ024905.1 coordinate 1,957,323, forward strand.
CTGATATATTTGCTATTGGACATTATATTTAAGTTGACGTCAACCATGTGTATCACCATTGCAATCTACTTGGGTTGACGTCAACTTGTATTGCTACTAGAAATTAGGACCTTAGACCCATCCTACCAAGAATCTTAAAATTAAGATTATGCTCATTTTATCTTATTTTTATTAGAAAAGTTAAGATTTATCTTAACTTTTCTAATGCAAATTAGAAAAGTTACAATTTTTCTCAACTTTCTAATGGAAAGGAGAGAAAGTTAATATAATCCTAATTTTAAATTTTTTAGTTTATGGGCCCTGGGGACCATCCCACTAAACATCTTAAAGATAAGATCATCTTAACTTTCTCTTATTTGCATTATAAAAGTTAACATGATCTTATCTTCTCTAATGCAAATAAAAGAAAGTTAAGATAATCCTAATTTTAAGATTTTTAGTGGGATAGCCCTGTACTTAGGTTGACGTCATTGTTGTCAGCTGATCATTACCATTGTGTATTGCTATTGGACATTGGGTCTGTCTATGTTTAGGTTGACCTCATGGCCATTAGAATTTAGATCGACTGTGATTTCCCACGAGCTGTTCACAATACCTTGAAATGTCACAATAATCATACGAATTTGAGCCATTTTGGGATTAGAGTTGGACCCACCCCGGCCAGCCCAGTGCGTTGGCCCTGTGTTGATCTGATCTTGGGCCAACGTCGTAGACGCTGAACCAGCATTGGATCGACATGGGACCGACGTATTGTGCCGGCTGGGTGGTTCAGGCGGTGCACCAGCCTTGTGCCAATTTCGGCTGTACTTTTTCGTTTGTACTTTTATAATCACATGCTGCAATGTTTCACCCTCTGTACATAATGTTATTAATGTGTGTATTTGGTACGTTTTTCAATAGAAGTTCTGACGCATTTATGCAATGTCAAATAAAAAAAATGTCAAATAAAAAAAGAAGATTTATTAACATTTATAAATAAAATTAGCTACGCAATTATTTATTTATTTATTGTTTTTAATACTATGTAGAATTGTATTTGTATTGTCTTTACTGTATACCATGTATAACACATGTACTTCAATATGGAGGTGAATAAAGACATATATATATATAGAACACCGAGGTAAAAGACTGATTGTCCTCTTCCATTGAAACACGGGGCGGATACAGAAGTGGGACATTACTGCATCTTATATTAACGCATTTACGCGACTTGGGTACTTGGAGGGTTTTACCCTTGTTGTGTTGAATTACGATAATTCAACGCAACAAAGGTAGAACCCTCTAACAAAAAATGTTAGTAGGTGATTCAATTACCTATTATAAAAAATTGTCATTTGAAACTGGAATTGCTAACGCAATTTCCAGCTTCAAATGAAAAAAATATTTCTATTAATAAGTAGGGTAGATTCAGGTAGAGCGATACACTTAAGCCTTTTTCCAGCTATGTGCAGTTTGTTATTCAAGAGCAGCAACTGCCTACGCTTAAAACCTCAATCAGTACACATCTACTGATTATATATGTACAAATATTACGAATATGAATGTTTTTGTGTGTGATGCAGCCACGAAAGTAAGCCTTGTCAGTGTATCGCTCTACCTGAAGGATTTCAGGTTAAGCGATACACTTGATTCAGGTTGAGCGATACACTTATACATGTATGTATCACTTCCAATGAGAAGACAGGCTCTTTAAATACCTAGTAGCCTAAGAATTATTTTTATTTTTAATAGATAAAAATGTCACACATGATAAAACCAGTTTGAGTAAGGGGTGGGAGTGGAGTGATGGGTGGGAGTGAAGTGAGGGGGTGGGAGTGGAATAAGGTGTGGGAGTGGAGTGAGGGGTGGCAGTGAGGGGGCGGTAGTGGAGTGAGGGGCAGGAATGGAGTGAGGGGCAGGAATAGAGCAAGAGGGTGGAAGTGGAGTGAGGGACGGGAGTGGAGTGAGGGAGCGGAATGGAGCAGGCGCGGATCCAGAGGGGGGGCGCATGCCCACCCCTCTTAGTCCCAAATTCTTTTAAAAGTCCCCTAAATTGGTCAAAAAAGTCTTGGGAGCGAGCCCCCGAAGCCACTGCTCCTTTTTCAAATCCTGGATCCGCCCCTGTGGAGTGAGTGGCAGGTGTAGTGTGATGGGGCGGGAGTGGAGCTAGTGGCGGGAGTGTAGTGAGGGGCGGGAGTGGAGTGAGGGGCGGGAGTGGAGAGAGGGGCTGGAGTGGAGTGAGGAGCGGGAGTGGAGTGAGGGTGCGGGAGTGGAGTGAGGGGCGGGAGTGGAGTGAGGGGTGGGAGTAGAGCGAGGGGTGGGGATGGAGTGGGGGGCAAGAGTTGAGTGAGGGGGCGGGAGTGGAGTGAGGGGCTGGAGTGGAGTGAGTTGAGTGAGGAGCGGGAGTGAAGTGGGGGAGTGGAGTGAGTGAGGAGATGGAGTGGAGTGAGGGTAGAGTAAGGAGCCTGAGTAGAATGAGGGATGATTGAGGGTAAATTGAGAAGCCGGGGTAGAGTGAGGGGTGAGGGTAGAGTGAGTGGTGGGAGTAGAGAGAGGGGTGAGTGTGGAGTGAGGGACCAGGGTAGAATGAGGGATTGGAGTAGAGTGAGGCGTGAGGGTAGAGTGAGGGGTAGGAGTAGAGTGAGGGGAGAAAGTAGAGTGAGGGGCCGGAGTAGAGCGAGGGTAGATTAAGGGTGGGAGTAGAATGAGAGGTCAGGATAGAGTGAGGGACCAGAGTAGAGAGAGGCATGAGGGTAGAGTGATGGGCTGGGGGTAGAGTGAGCGGTAAGGGAAGATTGAGGGGCAAGAGTAGAGTGAGGGGTAAGGGTAGATTGAGGGACAAGAGTAGAGTGAGGGTAGAGTGAGAGGTGGGGGTAGAGTGAGGGGTGGGAGTAGAGTGACGAGTCAGGGTAGAGTGAAGGACTGGAATATAGTGAGGGTAAATCGAGTGAGGTTGGATGACGGTAAATTGAATGAGGTTAGACTGAGGGGCAAGAGTAGAGTGAGTGGTGAGGGTGGAGTGAGGTGAGAAGTAAAAATGAGTTAAGGGTGGGAGAACAGTGAGGGGCCTGTGTAAAGTGAGGGGCCAGGGTAGAATGTAGAGTGAGGGGCCAGAGTAGAGTGAGGGGTAGGGGTGGAGTGAGGGACTGGGGTAGAGTGAGGCGTGTGGGTAGAGCGAGGGTCTGGAGTAGAGTTAGGGGTGGGGGTAGGGTGAGGGTAGAGTGAGGGTAAAGTTAGGGGCCGGAGTAGAGTGAGGTGCTAGGGTAGAGTGAAGGTAGAGTGAGGGTAGATTGAGGGGTGAGGGCAGGTGAGGGTAGAGTGAGAGGCCGGAGTAGAGTTAGGGTAAAGTGAGGGGCCGTGGTAGAGAGAGGGGCTAAGAGTAGAGCGATGATCGATTGAATAAGGTAGAGTGAGAGCTGGGAGTAGAGTGAGGGGCAGAATTTTAAGTAGGGTGAGGGTTATGAGAGGGCGCAGGAGTAAAGGGAGTAGATTGAAGGACCGGAGTACATGAGGGGCCGGAATAGAGTGAGAGTAGAGCTGAGGGATTGGAGTAGAGTGAGGGTTAAGGATAAAGTGAGGGGCTAGGGTTGAGTGAGGGAGGGGGTAAAGTGAGGGGCCGGTGTAGAGTGAGGGGTGAGGGTAGAGTGAGGGACGATAGTAGAGTGAGGGGTGAGAGTAGAGTGATGGGTGAGGTTAAGTGAGGGGTCGGATTGGAGTGAGGGGCCGGGGTAGACTGAGGCGTGAGGGTAGAGTGAGGGGCAAGAGTAGGACTCGTGAGGGTAGAGTGAGAGGTGGGAGTAAAGTGAGGGGCAAAAGTAGGGTGAGGGTTGAGATAGGGCGGTGGAGTGAAGGGAGTAGACTGAAGGGCCGGAGTAGAGTAAGGGGCCGGAGTAGAGTGAGGGGCTGGAGCTATTAAAGTGTATCGCTCTACCTGAATAAGCCTGTATCGGTCAATCTGACACATTCAGGTAGAGCGATACAAACTTAGTTTGGAGCGTATTACTGCAAGTGTGACCTCAAAATTATTGCAATTGGTGTCACTCTATAGGGAGAGCAATAAAGGTTCTGATATAAACAACCACATCGATTTGTACCAAGGTAGCTCATAATAAAATCCTTAGCATTATTTCCTAACAAATCCTAGTGCCTGACCCATATTTAAGACAAGCTTTTGACTCTACTCAACAGAAGATGTCCAGTTGCCGTTGTGGCGGTTGAAAAACAGCGCTCTACAGGCAAATCACATGAGAGGGTTAGCCGCTTATACAGTAATAACTCAATTCATCAGGTGGCACTTATACTGTTCATTGGATTTGTTTAAGCTTAGCTGTATCGCTCTACCTGAATGTATCGCTCTACCTGAATCTACCCTAGTAAACATCTCCAGAATAAAATTATTTGATTAGGGCCTAACTGATCACCTCACTCTAATCAATATAGGTTCTTTAAAAATAACCCTTCAGTATTATTACCATGCAACCCCAGGAGAAACTTTCAAGGGTTCTCCAGGGGTTGCATGGTAGTAATACTGACGGGTTCCTTCTAAAGAACCTACATATTGTTTAGAGATATCACAAACTATTTTATTGATTTAGTGTGATTTTGGCTTAATTGAAATCGAATATATGACCTCTTGGCAAGACAAGATTTACGATCCTCCTAGCAAGGCAAGGCTTACGATCCTCCTAGCAAGGCAAGGGTTACGATCCTCCTAGCAAGGCAAGGGTTTGAAATATAAAAAAGGAAGATGCAGATTTGGAAATTGTTCATGTTCACTGGCAAGCCATTCATTATATCCACATGAAGTTGTCCTGGCTTTCAGCAAACCATGGTAAACCCTCTTGATCCGCCCTTGGCCACCACAGAATGACCCCTGCCAATGACACGCCACAGGAAGCTGCCAGAAATCAGTTCTCTATCAGTCATGTGCAGAAACCTTCGGGGGAGGCTGCGACATATTTGGAAACCAGATGCACCTAAGTATGTCTAAGCCTGCAATCCGGCTTGGCGTGGCCCCAAATACCAAAGGATCGGAGCCAATGCGGCACAAGTCCATTCATGCTCAATACTATTTGCCTTGGGTATTATCCAGCCTTGGCCAAACCAGCCGAAACGCGACTTTGCCCCAGCCATGTTTCAATGCTGGGCAAACGTATGCAACCTTAATAAAGCATTGAGGCATCGTTATGCTATGCCTTTTGAACTGAGAGCGCCACCCACTCAATTAATTACAGTATGACTCCCAAATCAAACAAGACCCGTCGACCTCATCTTGGCCTAATGCTGGTCCACTGCCTGCGACGTGGAACATGATCACGAGCGATGAGAAGAAAATCAGAAAAATCATAGCAAAATTTTGATGACAAATATCTTGCATTTTGTTTAAATAATATTTTATAATTATGATGGTAGTCAAAGGGAATAGACATTGACTATCCGACTTACGCACAGTCGGAGGGCGGGGGCGTTGGTGCAGTGGTTAAACATGCCTGCTTGGAAAGTCGGAGATCGCCGGTTCTCTGACCTTCAAGTTTCAAAGAAACAAAAATGTTTCTTCTCCGCTCACTCGTAATGATTCAATAATGTGGCGAGCCTCCGTGACCGAGAGGTAGCGTGCTCGGCCTCAGACCGCCAGGGTGCGAATTTTGAATTCCGTGTATGACGGGTAGTGTCATTTCATTCATCTCACCATCCTCAGGAAGTTCTCCTGGCTCAGTTTATCCTATATTAGTATGTGCACAAATGTGGCCTAAAACTCCATTTATTTGTCATCTCATACATCTCACCATCCTCAGGAGGCTCTCCGGGCCCAGTTTAGCCTATTTTTACACACAGGTGGCTTTAAAACCCATTCATTTAATTTAAATTTCCTCATCGCCATATATGAGCTATGAAATGAAACTGCTCAGAGTTTGATAAACAGACAATCACATACAAATATATATAAATTTCGCGTTGATATGCTTTTATAGTTGCCTCTTCTTTATGTTGCCGTAATAAACGCGAGCTATTACATGTGGAATATGACCGTGGAAGGTGAGAGAGAGATGGTATTTCTCTGACTGACTACCGTACATGACAGTCCCGTAGACTTGTTCCGCTGTGATGTATGGTAGAGTACCACGCAGCAGGGTTGCAGCAGAGTCCTACATTATCCATAGAAACCCTCACGAGCCTACAAAATATGTCAATCAAATGTTGGTTCAATGTTGGGCCAGCGTCGCAGACGTTGGTCCAACATTGACCCAACATTGGGTAAATTCGCCGTTGTTGGTTCAAAGTTAGGCCAGCGTCACAGACGTTGGACCGACATTGATCCAACATTGGGTAATGCCGCCCTAGCAGACACTACACATTCCCCCGTTGTTGGTTTAATGGTGGGCCAGCGTCGCAGACGTTGGCCCAGCATTAACCCAACTTTGGTAATGCCGCACTAGAAGACACTAGATATTATCCCGTTTTTGGTTCAATGTTGGGCCAGCGGCAGACGTTGGACCAGCCTTGAAACAGCATCAGGTTTTGCCGCCCTAGCGGATATTCCCTCGTTGTTGGTTCAAGGGTGGGCCAGCGTCACATACGTTGGAACGGCATTGATACAGCATTGAATAATGCCGCCGTAGAAGATACTAGACATTCCACCATTGTTGGTTTAAAGTTGGGCCAACATCGCAGACGTTGTACCGACATCGATACAGCATTGGCAGACATCAGATATTCCCCATCGCTGGTTTAATGCTGGGCCAGTGTTGTAGACGTTGGCCCGACATTGATTCAGCATTGGGTTAATGTGTTACGTTTCCTGTGAGTGCTGCTCCATGAGAGGGGGGGGGGCTAGGGTGGTGGTTAGCACCGCTACCTTTCACGCCAGAGTTCGGGGTTCGGTTCCCGGTCTTGGCAGTTTGAAAGAAACAAAAAATGTTTCTTCTCCATCCACGTGTGAAAGTCAGTATTTTTGGGAGCCTCCGTGACCGAGAGGTAGCGTGCTCGGCCTCAGACCGCCAGGGCTCAATTTTTGAATCCTGTGTCTGGAGGACAGTGTCATCTCAATCATCTCACCATCCTCAGGAGGTTCTCCTGGCCCAGTTCAGCCTATATGTGCATAAAGGTGGCTTGAAGCCCGATTCGTTTCATTTTTTTTGCTCCATGAGAAAATCCTACATCTTGACAAAAACCAGAAAGTCGAGGTCTCGTCTCGTATGCTGAGGTGATGGACAGGAGACAAATGACGAGAAACAGCGCAGATTGAACCCAGTCAGACGGTCACACTACGCTGGCTTAAACCCTTTAAACCCTCACGATGCATCAAAGCATCATTTCTCATCGCTGAAAAATGAATTAATTTCCTAAAATCTAGGGTTTTTGAAACGAAAATTTTGCTGGAACTGTGTTAATAATAGCAATATATGTTTTCATTTGTCACTCACTTTAAGTCATCTTCATCCACAACAAGGCGAGAATTGCGACAGCAATTCGTGGCTTGTAATGGATGAAAGGGTTGAAGGGTGGGCCAGCGTCGTAGACAGTGGATCAACATTAATCCGATGTTGTGTGAATGGCTTGTATTCGCTTGGATGCCTTGTCGGTCACGATTAGCCAGTTTCAGGAAA
>OZ024905.1:1969911-2001443 GCA_964017125.1 Flabesymbios commensalis
CGTCTGAGACGCCCGCCCACCATTAGACCAGCATTGGTTGAGCGTTTGTTGTGTGTTGGTGTGGGTTTGTGTTTAATGTAGTGAGCTGGCATGGCTATTACTTGCCTCGACAGCCCAGCTTCTATCTGATCTCCTTAGAATCAGGTCGTCTGTATACAATCAAAACATCACAGCATACATACAATGCCGGTTGAATGTTGGGCCAGCGTCGCAGACGCCGGCCTAACATTCAACCACCATTGGTTCAATGTGTCTAAAAGACTGTGATCTAACATACAGTGTCGGTTTCATGCTGGGCCAGCGTCGTAGAATGTGGCCCAACATTAGGGGGACAATGTGGAGTTCCTTGGTCTGAGTATGGAAAACGAAACAGAATCAAAATATCTCATCTACATGTGTACAGTACCAAATATAGACTAGTGGCCCCAGCATGCGCACAACTGACAAGATACATTGAATGAATGTTGGTTCAACGTTGGGCCAGTGTCGCAGACGGTGGCCATCATCGAAACAGCATTGCGACAACGTCGCTGGTTTGCTGGGCCGGCAGAGAATATTGCTTTACTTCAGTTTCTAAACATCATGCCAATATAGTGACAGACGGAAGACTGAATGAATCCAAGATGGCCGCCATCACGGTAACGCAATCTTTAAACAACCAGGGGTATATCACAATTCATCAAGGTTACAGTTAAAAATAGTCATTGATATCTCTAACCATGTTTTAATTTGAAGCAGTATACGTTGATATGTGGGCGGGGGCCCTAGGGTAGTGGTTAGCACCGCTGCCTTTCACGCTAGAGTTCGCGGTTCGTTTCCCGGTCATGGCGGTTTGAAATAAACAAAAATGTTTCTTCCCCATCCATTCGTGAAACTCAGTATTGTGGGGAGCCTCCGTGACCGAGAAGTAGCGTGTTCGGCCTCAGACCGCCAGAGTTCGAATTTCGAATCCTGAGTCTGGAGCGCAGTGTCATCTCACTCATCTCACCATCCTCATGAGGTTCTCCTGGCCCAGTTTAGCCTATATGTGCACAAAGGTGGCCTGAAACCCGATTAATTTCATTTTTTTACGTTGATATGTATTTCGAATCTGGTTATTCTTATTCACCTCTAGGTGTGAATTACGATTTGAGACCAAACATTTGGAAATCTTGTTTAAACACTCATTTCACTCTCAACAAATGTGATTTAACCTGCTAATAAAACAGATTAAAAACGACTATAATCGGGACTAGAGGCGAGAGGGTTAACCCTTACAAAGCTGAGATATTTTATTATAAAGCATGGAGACCAAATGTGTCTTTTTTTCAATTTGAAATAATCATAAAGGTATTAGTTAGGTCTGACCGATTCATTTGATTGTATATGTTATTGGTCTACGACCATTATAAATATTTGTACTCAGTGTATAACAGTGCAGGGACCGACTCTATACGTCAGGATTTGACGTCAACAGACGTCAAATTCTGACGTTTAAAGTCGGTCCCCGCGCTGTGAGGGCTAAGGTAGATTCAGGTCATTGATATGATCCCAGAATATAATCCTGAACAATGCTGTATCAATTTCCTCCAACTAAAAAAACTATCGGGAGGAGCTGGACGATTTGACCTATGACCCGGATCTATTTGTCCAATGCTGCACGGCAGAAGTAAATCAGCCGGATGATGTTTAAATCAAATAGATGGAATTGCTAACTTCCTCCCCCCGGATATAAGGACCGTTTAATTCACAGCTGGGTGGGCTCTAAATAAATTGACCCGTCCGCCTTGACCTATTTATTGGTGACCTGCTGACCTACCTGATAACAGATATCCCCGGATATTGACCTTCGGACAGAGGCGCCCTCTTCATCATCGACATGATCAATCATTTCACTTATTATCGCCCACTCAGTTTTCTCTCGTGCAATCAGTCTGGTGCTTTATATTTCATAAATCTAAGGACAGTGGGATCGCTGGTGGACATAAAGCATGTTCAGAAAATAAGATAAATAAGCAGATCGACCCTAGGGGACAGGATTCAATTCTTCCTCAGCAATAACTGAAGGTTTTGATTTGTTGTCATTGTTTATGGTACCATCAATATGACACGCAAACATTGCTCATTTGACTGTGAATGAATCAATGAAATTAATGAATGAATGAATTGCGGTCTGAGGTCTCAGGCGGAACACGCTACCTATCGGTAACGTAGCCTCCCCATAATACTGAATCTTGTGCTACTTGTGCTACTGGGAAATCCCAATAAATATGTTTATGCCAATACTGAATACCAGAGAGGTGATGAGCACGCGAGCTCCGGCGTCGCAGGCAGGTAGCTTAAACCACTACAGCAGGGCTCCCAGGCAACAGCTTCTCCAGGGTGCTGAAGGCTGGGGACGTATGGTGTGGTGTTGTGGGGTCTGTCAATGAGGTGGGGGGGGGGGGGGGTCGGGTGAGAATACCCAGAGCCCTTCACCTGGGGCCTGTTACCCACATGTCCACCATCTAATCTTATATTGTCCTGTTCTTCTCACAATGAAACAGGGACTGTATCCTCGTACAAGTTGCGATATATTGTAGGCTTCAGATCGGTCGAGATGGCCATCTCGACCAATCCGAAGCCTACGATATATCGTAACTTGTACGAGAATACGGACCCAGTGGCGGATTGAAAGGGGGAGGGGTGCTACTGAGAATACAATGTATTTGACGAGTACATCGGTCAGCTGTGTAAGACAAATGAAATGAAATGAAATTAATTGGGTGTTAGTCCACCTTTGTGAACATGTAGACTAAATTGAGCCAGGAGAACTTCCTGAGGATGGTGAGATGAATGAGATGACACTGCCCTGTAGACACAGAGTTCTAAATTCGAGCCCTGGCGGTCTGAGGCCGAGCACACTATCTATCGCTCACAGATGCTCCCCACAATATTTAATTTTTACGAGTGAGCGAGAAAGTTTTTTTGAAACTTGAATGTCATAGCGGGGTTCGAACCCGCTATCTCTGAAGCAGGCAGCTTTAACCACTGCACCAGGACCCCCGCTGCAGTACAACATCATTATAATAAAAGCTGATGTTTGTCAATCAATCAATCAAGCAATAAAATATAACGCCTTCAGGGGGGGGGGATCCAGGGGGGGGAGGGGGGTCACGTGACCCCTTTATTTTTTAAATGCCCCTTTCGAAATCTAGAAAATTGATTTCCTGTATATAATAATTAGATTAGATGCGAGTTATTTTCCCGTATTTTATTACTTAAATACATAGAAATGGTGTATTTGGTATTCTAGTTGCAAAAAATTCCTCATGCCTCTTTTTATGTTTGTGCCCTTTTTATTTTTCTGTGACTCTGCCTTTTTCTATCCTGGATCCGCCCCTGATCTTCAGGAGGCTCTCAGTTTAACCGTTTTAGTGCGCGGACAGACTTCAAATATCAGATTCTGACGTCTAATGTCGATCCCCGTACTGAAAGAAATAACATATTTTCAATGGCTGTATGTCCAAAACAGAGGTATCCAAATGAAGCGAAAAGAGCTAACTATGACATTTATGATGATTTCAAATTGAAAAATAACATTTCGTCCCTGGTTTATGGTTTATGTACACATATTTTAGCGCTTCAACCCTTTCAGGCCTAGATTTACCATTATCATCTTCATCCACTACAAGCCGCGAATTGCTGTCGCAATTCTCGACTCGCATTGGATGAAGAAAATTGCCATGTATTTGTAAACCAGTTTCATGGAAACTTTCGTTTTAAAACCCAAGTTGTAGGAACATTAGGTCAGTTTTCATGAATGTAAAATGCTGCTTTAATGCATCGTGAGGACTTAAAGGGTTAAGGGCTAATATACATAAGAAAAAAAGTGGCATAAAACCCTTTTCATTTTCTCATTCTTGCAAAGACAACAAGCAGTAACTGCTAAATTTTAACCCTTTAGGCCTTCACGATGCATTAAAGCATCATAGTACTTCCCGGAAAACAGACTTCATTTTCTCCTACAAATAAAAGTTTTAGAATGAAAATTCCCATGAAACTGGCTCACAAATACATTAGAATTTCCTTTAATTTTTCAACCACTTCAAATATTCTTCATTCACTACAAGTCAAGAATTGCAACAGCAAATCGCGGCTCGTAGTGGATGAAGATAAAAATGGTAAAATCAGATGTGGAATGGTAATAGGTGAGCAGTTACTGAGCTATCTTGGTACAGGACAGAGGGCTGGTTTTCTTTCTTGGAAACAAATATCTAGAAACGGGTCGCGGGCTGTCGTTCTCTTTGTACAGGGGGACAGACCGAGCCCAGGAATACAAAATCTGACTCACAAAAACACGTAACTTGTCTTCATGTTAGTTTTTGTCGCCAAATATTCTCCAAGCATGCAAATGAGGTATTGGCAGGGGGAATACCCGCTCAGGGGACAGGCGAAGGCCGCTCTTAACCCTTTCAAGTCTGAGTTTACCATTGTCATCTTCATCCACTACAAGTCGAAAATTGCTGTCGCAATTCTCGACTTGTAGTGATTGAAGATGACTTGAAGTGGATGAAAAATTAAAGAAAATTGCCATGAATTGGTAAGCCAGTTTCATGGAAATTTTCGTTCTAAAACCCTAGTTGTAGGAAAATTAAGTCTGTTTTCAGGGATGTAAAATGATGCCTTATTGCATCGTGAAGGTTCAAAGGGTTAATGTACTGCCAACAAACGTCAACTATCCACTTATTGTTGGCTTAATGTTGGGCCAGCGTCGTAGACGGTGGGCCAACATTAAGTCAACATTGGTTCAGTGGATGTTGTCTTCAGGGCGGCCAACAAATGGCACCAAACATCCAAGAAGTCACGGTGGACCAGACAAAATATGCAGAACATTAACTTTGTCGTTTGTCACCACTGGCAGCCGGGTGTGCTGTGTGGGGGGCTACATGCGGCTACACTTCCATATTGCTCACCCAGCTGTAGCAGATGGGTGACTGTGTGGCTGCCTGGCTGGCAGTATGTCTGATACTGCTGGTTGGCTTTCAGTCTGACTGATTAGTTGGCTGGCTGGCAGTGCAACTGGCTGGCTGGCAGTCTGGCTGGCTAGTTGGATGGCTGGCAGTCTGGCTGGTTGGTTGGCTGGCTGGCTGGCTGTGTGACTGACTGGCTGGCTGGCTGGCTGGCTGGCTAACTGACTGGTTAGATGTTAGACTGACTGGCTAGCTGGGTGACTGGATGGCCGGGTAGCTGACTGGCTGACTGGCTGGCTGTTTGGCTAGCTGGCTGTCGAGGTGGTTGGCAAGTTGGCTGACTGGGTGACCAGGTTAAATGACTAGGTGGGTGGCTAGATGGATAGATGGCTGACTAGATGGCAAGGTGGATGGCTGAAAGGTTGACTTTCCAGCTGACTGACTGACTAGATGGCTAGTAGCTAGGCTAGATAGCTGACTATCTAGCTGAATGACTGGTAGATGGCCAGCGGCATGGCTCTCTTGGCAAGAATCCTGCAGTGGAGAAGCATGGCGCATGGCGATCAATATAGAGAGTGGCGTGGTTATGTGGCAGAGTGACTACACAGTACCATGCCGCACACCATCCACCCCCCCCTCCCCCCAGCCAGGCCCGCGCAGCCCCTACATATCTCCGCGTAATTTTACAGCAAGAAAAGCTTGGGCTGACCATTAGCAAATCCACCAAAGGAGGATATATCAGTCCGGGAGACTGTCAGGCGGCCTGTGTCCCCGACCAGGCCAGCAGAATATCAGCCAAAATATGGAGCAGAGCAGTGCCAGCCTGCACGGCTTGTGTCCCGGACTGGTACTGGACCGGGACGTACTGGTCCCAGATGAACGTCTCAATGGCGGGGCGCATCCTTAGAAGAACAAGAATACCAGACCATCATACAATGCTGGCTCAATGCTGGGCCAGCGTCGCAGACGCTGGCCCAGCATTAAAACAGCATTGGATGCGTTGATGTATCTGTATAAGCATATTTATAGGGCACAAGAATATGGGGGCAATCCATGTAGAGCTTACATACAGCATCAGAATGTAGTCGTCAATGATTCCCCTTTTTTTGTGTCAAGGAGAAATGTATCTACGTAAAACATCAATACATTTAGAGTTAATATCTGTTTAGTCTCCCGTGGCCATTTTTGCGTAGGTGTATCTATTTGAGCATGTTAAGAAGAAATACATGCCTAGAAAACATCCTGCTTTCCTTTTTTTGTGTGTGTCAAGGCGAGCTGTCTCTGCGTATAGCACATTCATACAACATCAGCGTTTGGAGAGTTAACATAGTTTTTTGTGCTCCCTCGGCCATTTTGACGTCAGTGATTCTATTTAAGAAGAAAAACATACCCAGAAAACATGTCCATGATATGCTTTTTTGTTTGTTTTAAGGCGAGCTGTGTCTACGTAGACCCTCCATAGAGAATTACCTTTTCAAAAGGTTACATCGGGGGCAGGAGGGGTTTCTCCCGCGGTCATTTTTACGTCAGTGATTCTATTTAAGAAGAAATACATGCCCACAACACATGTCCATGATTTGCTTTTTTGTCTGTGTCAAGGCGACCTGTATCTAAGTGAACATCCATAGAGCATCTGGGTTTTTTTCTCCCGTGGCCCGGGATTTACATCAATGTATCAATGTATTAACTATGAATAAACACATGACATGGCACCATCACCCAATGGTTGTGGGATGTTGATACAGCGTTACAGACGGCGGACCAACTTTAAACAAGCATTAGGTGGACAAAAAGATTGGTCGGTGTATATATCTAGAAAGAACATGGAACCACGCCGACCCTAGATTCTATGTAGAATCTCCAAACAACAGTTACCATCAGGGGTTTTCTGATCATATATCTGTACAGGTTCATTTCTTTGCGTGTCATGTTTGACGTCATGTCATATATGTAAGATCGAGAACATGTCCAGCAAAAAATGTCCAGCAAACATACCCGCCATAATATTTTGCCCGCGAAATATGTCAGAAAAATAAATCCCTACCAAATATGTCCGCCAAATATGCCCGCCAAATAATGTGCTCAACAAACATGCCCACCAAATATGCTCAGTAACCATGCCTAGCAAACATGCTAATCAAACATGTCCACCAAATATGCTCAGCAAAATGCCTAGCAAACATGCTAATCAAACATGCCCACCAAATATGCTCAGCAAAATGCCTAGCAAACATGCTAATCAAACATTTCCACTAAATATGCTCAGCAAAATGCCTAGCAAACATGCTAATCAAACATTTCCACTAAATATGCTCAGCAAAATGCCTAGCAAACATGCTAATCAAACATGTCCACCAAATATGCTCAGCATCAGCCAATGCTTGTGATATGCTGAACCATTAGCATTATGCTAGCATGGGTGAACAATAACATGAGATGTATCTGAATGAAGATATAAAACACAGATCTCAACTGAGATGGCCAAGTAGAACCTTCACACATGGGTTGACGGTCCAGCAAGCACAAAACATTTGTATAACATTTGTACAACGTCGGCCCAACGTCTACGACGTTGGTCCAGTATTGTACAAATGTTAAGCAATTTTTTTGTGTTTGCTGGGGTGTCATTATGGCAAAGTTACCATCCTTTTTTCTGATTACATATTTGTCCATATTTTATTAGCCCTTAGAACACTGATATCGACTACAGTAGATATTCTGTGTTCTTACCAGCACCTGTATAACCAGTTGTTAAAAATAAAATATGCCTTCGAACTTGAAACACTGACACATGTTGGGAGCTAAATTTCACAAATCACATAATTTTCAGTCACTTGAAGTTGTGTGTGGCGGTGGCGAGACACAACTTCAAGTGACTGGAAATATAAATTGAATAGCTCATTGTTCATTTGTATCACCGATGCTGTAATGAAATTAAAACGCACTAAATACACTGTCATGAGCAAGAAGGGAATCAAATTATAACAAGCATAAGAGGGGGGGGGCTATCGTGTCAATTAGCTTAGACAATCATTTTAATAACAATCGTGTCAAAATGATCTCTGATCAAACCGCTGAACCAATCTGTTTTTTAATGTTGGCTCACTGTCTGCGACGTTGGCCCGTCAAAAACAACAACGGCTGAGTGATTCTAAAAAAGATTTACTGTTTGAAAACAACACATATGCTGATATTTGCAGCAACATGTTTTATGATGAACAGATAAGTATTTATTCGGAGAAATAATACAAAAAAAGTATGTGTATGTGTTAATACGTCATAAGCCGTCGGCCCAGTGTTGTTTCAATGTTGGCCCACCGTCTGCGACGGTGGCACAGCAAGAAAACAACGCTGGTCAAACGATATCATATCAGATATTCTAAGATCGATTGATTGTTTAAAAGCAACAATGATACTGATATTGCATGCAGGGGGACATTTCTATAATTGTTACGTAAAGAATCGTTTATTCGGGAGGATGCTGAAAGCTTACTGTGTCTAACACTTACAGCGCGGGGATCGACATTGGACGTCAAAATTTGACGTCTGTAGACGTCTGATTCTGACGTCTAAAGTCGATCCCCGCACTGCAAGAATAAATTAATTCTAGCTGCCGTAGACCCATAACATAGGTATTCAAATGAATCGGAAAGAGCCAACAAAGACATTTATGATGATTTCAAATTGAAAAACACTTTGTCCATTGTTTATACAAAAATATTTGAGCGCTTCAAGGGTTAACCCTTTCAAGCCTGAATTTACCATAGTCATCTTCATCCACTACAAGCCGCGAATTGCTGTCGCAATTCTCAACTTGTAGTGGATGAAGATGATTTGATGTGGGTGAAAAAGTAATGAAATTGCCATGTATTGGTAATCCAGTTTCATAGGAATTTTCATTCTAAAATCATCAGTTTTAGGAAAATTAAGCCTGTTTTCAGGGATAAAAAATGATGATTTAATATATCGTGAGGGCTTCAAGGGTTAATGAGAAGCTGAGCGCTTAGTAATGAGGAGTAGTCATCTCCTATCAGACAGCAATAAGACCTGTATAATGTCAGGAGTCAGCGAGCGTGTCTGTCCATATACATCACATACCACATACCACATACACCACATACACCACATACCACATACACCACATACACCACATACACCACATACCACATACACCACATAACCACATACACCACATAACCACATACCATATACACCACATACCATATACACCACATACCACATACACCACATACCACATACACCACATACCACATACACCACATAACACATACACCACATACCACATACACCACATACCACATACACCACATACCACATACCACATACACCACATACCACATACACCACATACCACATACCACATACACCACATACCACATACACCACATACCACATATACCACATACACCACATATACCACATACACCACATACCACATACACCACATACCACATACACCACATACCACATACACAACATACCACATACACCACATAACACATACACCACATAACACATACCACATACACCACATACACCACATACCACATACACCACATAACACATACACCACATAACACATACACCACATACACCACATACACCACATACCACATACACCACATACCACATACACCACATACCACATATACCACATACACCACATATACCACATACACCACATACCACATACACCACATACCACATACACCACATACCACATACACCACATACACCACATACCACATACACCACATAACACATACACCACATAACACATACCACATACACCACATACACCACATACCACATACACCACATACCACATACACCACATACCACATATACCACATACACCACATATACCACATACACCACATACCACATACACCACATACCACATACACCACATAACACATACACCACATACCACATACACCACATACCACATACACCACATACCACATACTACATACACCACATACCACATACCACATACACCACATACCACATACACCACATACCACATACACCACATACCACATACACCACATACCACATACACCACATAACACATACACCACATAACACATACCACATACACCACATACCACATACCACATACACCACATACCACATACACCACATACCACATACACCACATACCACATACACCACATACCACATACACCACATAACGCATACCACATACACCACATACACCACATACCACATACCACATACCACATACACCACATACCACATACACCACATACCACATATTACATACACCACATAACACATACACCACATACCACATACCACATACACTATCAGACAGCATTAAGACCTGTATAATGTCGGCCAGCTCTGTCTGTCCACATACAAGCAGGGCTGCAGAAATTGGCATCATTATATTAAAAGGAAGGTCTCACATCGTATGTTACAGGTTATATTCTGGAAAATACAGGCCACGGCTTGCTCGCTTGCTTGCTTGCTTGCTTGCTTGCTTGCTTGCTTGCTTGCTTGCTTGCTTGTTTGCTTGCTTGCTTGCTTGCTTGCTTGCTGGATTGCTTGTTGGCTTGCTTGCCTGCTTCTTTGTTTGTTTGTTTGTTTGTTTGTTTGTTTGTTTGTTTGTTTGTTTGTTTGTTTGTTTGTTTGTCTGTTTGTTTGTTTGTTTGTTTGTTTGTTTGTTTGTCTGTTTGTTTGTTTGTTTGTTTGTTTGCTTGTTTGTTTGTTTGTTTGTTTGTTTGTTTGTTTGTTTGTTTGTTTGTTTGTTTGTTTGTTTGTTTGTTTGTTTTTTGTTTGACTGTTTCTCCATTCAATACAGTGATCTTTCTACTATATCTAACTATTATCCCGTGTGGACATTAGATGACCATAAAGTCTACATTTGGCGTTTCATTGGCTAACCACGACCTGTGTATTCTGATTATGACGTCACAATACACCCTCGTGGTGGCGAGATGATGATGAGGGAATAACGTGACTGCTGGGTGTAGCTATTACCAGGAATGAATAGAGTAGACGGAGACGTCGGGTACTACACACACTCACTGACTCCGTATCTCTAACCAGATTCACAGCAAACACATTCACCCAATGTTGAATCAATGTTGGGCCAGCGACGTAGACGGTGGCCCAACATTAATCCAACAACGGGTCACAGTTTTAGGTTAGAAGTAAAGCGGAATAAGGATCTCAGATTTGAATATGTCACTGTTTTCTCACACTCGGTGCTGTGGTTTTTCGCACGAGGCGCATATTGATATCAGCCTATATCAAACTGTTAGTGCAGCGGATAAGCTCTCATATATGAACAATTGTGCATTTGATGAAAAAGCATGAAAATTTTATCAGTGTTAGTACATACCATAAGGTTTATTTTCAGATGTGGAGGTAAGTCAGAGGTCAAATCGGACTTACCCCCACATCTGAAAATACACCTTATGGTATTTACTAACATTGGTAAAAATTTCATGCTTTTATCATAAAATGCACAATGGGTTTGGTTATCCACTGTGCTGTATGTTTCCGTTCTAATGACGATTGGTGTCAGCTCTGCATATCTAGTCGATTGTGTGATAAAATAAAAACATTGTTCATTTTTATGCGATATACAAAAGCACATGTCTGTCTATCTGTCATAATCGTCATTGATTATCTTTATTCGAGCCTAAGTTATGGATTTTTAAACATTTTGAATACGATTGTTAGAAAATGAGAGAAAGTCTTTAAAAATTAAAAGCTTCACCCACGTTTTACATCATTATCGTTCAAAATAATTTTCAATAAATTTAAACAAACTAACCAAAATATTACTGATCTTATCTGTAGTCCCTAAATTTTCATGTAGATAGCTGAACTATTTATCCAGTATTTCAATGAAACAAAATCGAAAAAAATAGGTTTACAGTCTGAATATTTTTAAATATTTCTGCACGATGGGACTGAAAAATGTGGAGAAGGGTCACACTTTGTAAAATTGGCTGTAAAACACATTCTTCAGTTCTACATGCTTATCTCACCGAAGCACAAAACTCATGCTCATTTTTTATGGGCCTATAACCTTCGCAGCATATAAATCATCAATCATATTCACACAAACAGGTCACGCATGATATTGTTCGGGGTCCGGATTCATCCCATAAATGATCACAAAACAGCAGTGAATATTTCCTCAAAAGATACCATGGACTCGCCATGGATCTATACCCAGAATCACGTTAACCTTTGAAGTGCGGGGATCGATGTTAGATGTCTAACGTCGATCCCCGCACCAAACGAATTCAAAATTTATAATGGCCGTAGACCCTTAACATTGGTATGCAAATGAAGCAAAAAGAGCCAACATCTATGATGATTTTAAATTGAAAATAATCCTTTGGTCTCCATGGTTTATACAAAAATATTTCAGCGTTGTAAGTTTTTTTCTGATTCATTTAAATACCTATGTTATGCGTCTAAGGCCATTATAAACATGTTTACTCTTTTCAGATCGAGGATCGACTTTATACGTCAGAATCTGACGTCTACAGACGTCAGAGTCTGACGTATAAAGTCGATCCCGGCACTGTGTAGGAGTTAAGTAATAGGTCGATTGCTGCACTGATATAATAATTCAATCTACTGTAGATTAGTAGATATCACATGAACTTCAGTCATTCCCAACTAATTCAAGATTATACCAATGCCGTTTTAATGTTGGGCCATCGTCCGTGACGCTGTACCAGCAATGGGCCAGCATTGTCGTCTGTTTAGGTTTCGTGAGGGGGCGGGTCACTAGTCAGGATTCTCAAATCTATTATTTATAGTGTTTCATAGGTCGCCACCAAGTCTCCCGGTTTGGACCCAGCTGGTTTCCCCTCTTTTTCCCCTCTCTGTGGGGAAAGATCTCAGCTTAGATTACTTAATCTCAGCGTCACCGATAAGTGTGAAACCTACGAAACGACCAGCAGGACTGACATTCAGCATCAGGCAGTAATCTGCTATGACAAAAATTGACTAATCTGTTATTGCAAATTTAAAAATATTCCATAACTGATTTGTTAATCTCTCATGACAGATTGGTCAATCTGTTTTAGGTCAAGGGTTTTCTTATCCATAACGGATTTGTTAATCTCTCATGACAGGTTGGTCAATCTGTTTTAGGTCAAGGGTTTTCTTATCCATAACGGATGTGTTAATCTCTCATGACAGATTGGTAAATCTGTTTTAGGTCAAGGGTTTTCTTATCCATAACAGATTTGTTAATCTCTTATGACAGATTGGTCAATCTGTTTTAGGGGAAGGGTTTTCTCAGATGATAGAGATGTAATTTGCTCACTACTACAATATTCTAACTGTGTGTTTTTAAGTACGATAGGGAAAAATGTACCCTCGTTTTAAAAGATAAATATGTGAATTTGAGAGAAGCATGACATTACATTCAGGAGTTTTTGTCTGTTATGACGTATTGACCAAACTTTTTGATATTTGTTATCATTCATATGTTATGACAGATTGTCCAATGTATTTTATGACAGATTGTCCGATATGTGAAGACAGATTGTCCAATATGTTATGACAGATTGTCAATGATATGCTATGACAGATTGATCAATATGTTATGACATATTATCCAATATATTATGATAGATTGATCGATATCTTATTACATATTATCAATATGTTATGACAGATTGTCCAATATGTCATAACATATTGTCCAATATGTTATGACAGATTGATCAATATGTCTTAACATATTGTCCACTATGTTATGACAGATTGTCCAATATGATATAATATATTGTCCAATATCTTATGACAGATTGTCTAATATGCATGACAGATTGTCCAATATGTTATGACAGATTGTCCAATATGTTATGACAGATTGTCCAATATGTTATGATATATTGACCGATATGCTATGACATATTGTCCAGTATGTTATGACAGATTGTATAATATGCTATAACAGATTGTCTAATATGTTATGACAGATTGTGCAATATGTCATAACATATTGTCCAATATGTTATGACAGATTGACCAATAGGCTATTACAGATTCTTATCTCAATAATTCAATTTGCTATAACAGAATCTAATGACAAAATGACAATTGATTTTATTCTCCATAAATGAAATGAAAGGAATGGGGTTTTAGCCCACCTTCGTGCACATATGGGCTAAACTGGGCCAGGAGAACCTCCTGATGATGGTGAGATGAATGAGATGACACTATCCTGCAGACACATGATTCGAAATTCGAACTCTGGCGGTCCGAGGCCGAGCACGCTACCTCTCGGTTACTGAGGTTCTCCACAATATTGAATCTTTACGAGTGAGCGGTGAGGAAAAATGTTGTTTATTTGAAACATGAAGGCCACAGCGGGGGGCAAACACGCGATCTCCGACTTTCCAAGCAGGCAGCTTTGACCACTGCTCCAAGACACCCACCTCTTTCTCCATAAGCTCTCCTTCTCTTGGAGAGCACCCCATGCTGTTAATATGGAATGCTCCACTCTGCGGAATATCGGCTAACGCGACATGTTTCGCCGTTTTGATCGGTGGGGTTAAGCAAATAGCTGTTACAGTCAGTGTTCCATGCGGTGAACACGATCATTCACGTCTATTAGTGCAGCCCCGCGATAAAACACGGCGAATATTTAACCCTTAAAGCGCTGGAATAATTTGTAAAAAACATCGCAACCAAAGGATTTTATTCAATTTGAAATCATCATAAAAGTCTTATTCAGCTCTTTCTGATTCGTTTGAATACCTATGTTATGGGTCTACGGCCATTAGAAATATTTTTACTCTTACAGTGCCGGGATCGACATTAGTCGTCAGAATCTACAGCGGTGAACACGATCATTCAAGTCTCTTAACCCTTTAAGGCCTCACGATGCATTAAAGCATTATTTTACATCCCTGAAAACAGACTTAATTTTCCTACAACCAGGGGTTTTTGAATGAAAATTTCCATGAAACTGGTTTACCAATACATGGTAATTTTTTTTAATTTTTCTCCCTCGTTAAATCATTTTCATCCACTACAAGTCGAGAATTGCGACAGCAATTCGCGGCTTGTAGTGGATGAAGATGACAATGTAAAGTCAGGCCTGAAAGGGTTAATGTGCAGCCCCGCGATAAACATGATAAAACACAGCGAATATTTAAACAACCTCCATCATCTGGAGTAGAAAGATTACCTAAATAAAAGATCCGTCTAAAAACACACCAGGACACTTTCAATCCTTCTGATGACGATATTTATTTTCTGTTTGAGAAAGGTATAATTGTTTTTTATCCACGAATATATGAACTATGAACTTTGAGGTTGACGATTTGAGGATGTATTTCACAATAAAATGATATTTGTACACTGGGTTCCAGGGATGGGGTCGAATACATTTGATCAAATACAAATATGCTTAATAAAAATTCCCCTGAACCCAGTGGGATCAGGGGGATTTTTATTAACATCCAGCAGTTAACATTGTAGAAATATATAAAATGAAATGAATCGGGCTTTAGGCCACCTTTGTGCACATATAGGCTAAACTGGGCCAGGAGAACCTCCTGAGGATGGTGAGATGATTGAGATGACACTGTCCTCCAGACACAGGATTCGAAATTCGAGCCCTGGCGGTCTGAGGCCGAGCACGCTACCTCTCGGTCACGGAAGCTCCCCACAATACTGACTTTCACACGTGGATGGGGAAGAAACATTTTTGTTTCTTTCAAACCGCCGAGACCGGGAACCGAACCCCGAACCCTGGCGTGAAAGGCAGCGGTGCTAACCACTACCCTAGGGTCCCCGCCCTTAACATTGTAGAAACAACTAGGTTGCCTTGTCAAAAAGAAAAATGGGTATTTTAGCGCCGGCAATTAAAGGTGAAATCTCTTTAAATGTGTATAAAATGGTCCCCATCGATATGTGGGATATCTGTACCTTCCATGTCGGGCGGGGGCCGTAGGGTAGCTAATTGTTAGCACTGCTGCCTTCTACGCTGGAGTTTGGGGTTTTTTCTCGGTCACGGCGGTTTGAAAGAAAAAAAAATGTTTCTTCCCCATCCATTCGTAAAACTCAGTATTGTGGGGAGCCTCTGTGACTGAGAGGTAGCGTGCTCGGTCTCAGACCTCCGGGGTTAGAATCTCGAATCCTGTGTCTGGAGGGCAGTGTCATCTCACTCATCGCACCATCCTCAGGATGTTCTCCTGGCCTAGTTTAGCCTGTATGTGCATAAAAGTGGCCTAAAGCCGGATTCATTTCATTCTTTACCTTCCATGTCTATAACCATGTGTCTGATAACTAGGTGTCTGGTGAGACCATGTCTTTAAAGAGAGTAGGTGTTGATGTTGGACTGAAACATGGCATTGCACTCGGAATGAAAACGTTACACCCCACCCCCCCCCCCTCCGCCCCCTCACCGCAGCCTCAGTCTGACAACTTTACGCAGTGTTGCCCCCATGTGGCAGTTAGGAGAGCTAAATAACCAAAAACGCTCCGCCCATAAATTCGCCGCGTGACGTCAACGACGGGCGTCTAGGTTTGTCAACGTCACATGAAAGACTTTATTAATATTTCGGTTTTCCACGTCACTTGACCGCATAACACGCTCCGCGCATACGCGCTGACGTCTTACCCGGCGTGCACCACAAACACGCACGCGCAGATGATCTCGTTTGCATAATAGAATTGGCCGGTCAGATTTGCTAGCCTCGTATCCAACTCCAAGACGGTGGTAAAGTGCTCGTTCAGTTGCGGTGACTGAGTCCGATAAATAGGCGGACACCAAGAAAGATGAAAAGCATTGTCAGAAGGTGTCTGATTATCGCCCATCAAACTCACGGCACCGTGCTATGACCTCTGATAGAAACACGTAGGTCAACTCCGCAACTGCTCACTCACGTTCACCCAGTGCTGGTCCAATGTTGGGCCACCGTCTGTCGACGGTGGCCCAGCATTAAACCAACACTAGGTGGACATCTCGTGTTTGTTGAGTAGGCTACGTGTGAAGGTCAAGCGACAGTAATTGACTGAAGCCTAGTTAGCTGATGTCTAGGTGACAGGCAAACAGCGGTAAATGCTAGCTTGAAAAGTCAACAGTTGTGTTGTTTGTGACTGTCAACTGAGTCAACTGCCCCTATTTAAGTGATCAGAAGACTGTTACTATAGTCAGATTCACATTAAATTCATCAACCAGGATTAATGAATTTCGCCGATTTCTCAGTCAATTCTAAACCAATTTTCATGAAGTTTTACACACACTATTTTCCATTCATGTCGTGACTACCCTAAAAATTTCGCGAAACTTTCAGGGTAGTCACGACATGAATGGAAAATAGTGTGTGTAAAACTTCATTAAAATTGGTTGAGAAATATCTTAGAAATCGGCGAAATTCATTCACCACGGTTAATGTGAATCCGACTATAATAATGCTGACTCTATGTTTCATGTTGATATACATTTGTGATGCTAAACAATTTGAAAAATCATAACCACAAGCGAGCCAAAACGAACATCGGGGCCAAATAGGTGGACTATCATATTTACAACAAATGGGACACTTTTACCCGATGTTGTTTCAATTCTGGGCCAACGTCGCTGACGGTTGTCCATAAATAAAACAGCATTGGGTCAGAGCCTCGTGTTTGCTGGAAGATGAAAAGCATTGTCAGAAGTCATCTGATTATCGCCCGTCAAACCTACAACATGGCTGCCACGTATGGTCTCATCACACAAATTACAGCCGCCAGTCACTTATGGTCTCATCACACAAATTACAGCCGCCCAGTCACTTATGGTCTCATCACACAAATTACAGCCGCCCAGTCTGTCAGGCGCAATTGCCTGTCAACGAGCAGACCTGCCGAATTAAGGCTCACGTCATTTTTGTCAGGAGTGCATGAAGAACAAATCAGGGTGTTGCAAAAATAGCATGCAGTCACGCTGGCGATACGACAAAAGGTGTTTTTCGACGCAATTATATTATATTGATATTTAAACGGCTATTGAATGACGGTGGTGATTAGATGATCCACATGTGACAGAATGAACCACTGTTCGGTAGGTCAGGTGTGGATTATTTCACTTGGTCTGTTATCACTAGCGACATGACTGTATCTAGGGATCACTTATCAGAACATGGCAAATACATACGAGTCTAATTTTGAGTAGTAAATGCTATATTTAGCAGAAAATGGATATCGGAATTTTTTATTCAGCCTGGAAGGATAACGTACATAAAACAATAACAATCAGTTGCCATAACAATGGACAGATTACACAACCCTTTCGGTTTAAACATAGTTTATCACAAAAAATATTACAAACAGCAATTGCCACAAGTTGCTCTTCTTGACATAATAAGTAACACAAAATATATAACTGAGGCAAACATGGGAAATGTATACATTCCACAACTCTACCGTGCACGAGGGCAGAGCTCGTTAGGGTTAGAATTAGGGTTAGAGCTAGGGTTATGGTTAAGGAATGGTGGTTACCTCAACCGCCTACCGTGCACGAGCGCAGGGCTCGTTGTGGTTTGGATTAGGGTTAGGGTTAGGGAAAAATGGTTTACACTAACGTCTACCGTGCACGAGCGCAGGGCTCGTTTTCTGCACGTCGACCTCAGGTTTCAATGCAACTAAAGATTTATCTCCGGTCCAAAATATTGTGGTGAAGTTTCGTGAACAAGAGGTAGTGTGCTCGCAAAAGTTTGACATTTTGTCTGGAGGTCAGAGTCATCTGATTTATCTGACCTTCAGGAGATCATCCTGTCCCAGCTCAGACATCGATTTTACAACAGTCACCAGAGGAATAATTCATTCTCAGATATCGCAAATGTCCGAGTAAACAAGCTGATTAGGAGTTTTGTCAAGTTGAAAAAAAAAAAAATCCGAGAAAAACTCGGTGGGTGGGTCAACCCTCAACTCGGATTTGTGTTTTTTTTGAATTTTTTTGTTTTTTTGTGTGTGTTAGTTTTGTGTACATGTTTCAAAAAAAAAATTAAAATTGAGTAAGGGATTGGGTAGGGGTTGTCTGGTCAATCCGAGTTTTTCTCGGATTTTTTGACTTTTTTTTAACTTGACAAGACCCCTTACAGCAATCGTGATTCTCCCGAACTAACCATTTAAAGTCGACCCCCTCCCTTTTCTTGTGAAAGGCTACGGTATTCTTAAGATAACAATTACAATTACCCCCCCCCCCCTTCCCTCCTAAGGCTCGCCCCATGTGAGGGACTTATCTGAAATACGCGGAAGCCAAGCTGTGTCAGGGGAGGGTGGATGTAAATACGGAGCTTCCCGCTAAATGCCGGAGACATGGTATATCTGCTGGAATCGTGCAGACGTAGCCAACTGGCATTAAAGGGTGGTCCAGTGCTGCTACAATGCTGGCACAGCATCGGAGATGCTGGCCAGCATTGTAACAGCACTGGGACAATATGCGCACGTTGGCTTGGTCTTTATCATTTCTTGTGACAATCTTGTAACAGCTAATATGTGCTTGTTAGGCGGAGTTTCCATGCAGAAAAGACAGGATTTACCGGGCTGTATGGATTAGGGAAACATGATCAAGTCCGGTAGGAGGTCTACATGCTACTCATAGCACGTGACTAACCCACCAGGTGGCAATCAAATCACAAACAGAAAAACGTACAAATCGTTTATATAAAATATTTTAAAAACTAATAATATTAGTGCATATTCATTTACGTCGCTTTCTGCGCATCTTGACAATATACCGACAGAAGCCTGAAATCGTGTATATGCCCTACTCTTATCGAATGACTGAGTTACTTACATTGCACAGTACACAGTCCATGCCTTTGAACAGTTTGGATCACCGTATATGTACAACATTTGGCTCTGTCAGAATTCAAGTAAAGTTTCGAGCCACAACCCACCCGAATGAGCCATAGGCGAGAAATAGAAATACTTTGTGTTAAATACTGTTCAACTGCGATCAGATGCGTTACCATAGGCAGCACTACATACTCACGGCCTTCGAACAGTTTGTAGCACTGCATATACACAACACCGATAACAAACATCCGACCCGGCCGGGATTCGAACCCACTACCTCTGATTTTCGAGCCATAATGGTTAACCAGACTGAATGAGCCATCTAGGACGTCATATGTTGTATTAGCCAAGCAGGGCGGGAGCCCTAGTGTAGTGGTTAGCACCGCAGCCTTTCACGCCAGAGTTCGGGGTTCGGTTCCCGGTCTCGGCGGTTTAAAAAAAAACAAAAATGTTTCTTCCCCCTCCACGTGTGAAAGTCAGTATTGTGGGGAGCCTCCGTGACCGAGAGGTAGCGTGCTCGGCCTCAGACCACTAGGGCTCGAATTTTGAATCCTGTGTTGGAGGACAGTGTCATCTCAATCATCTCACCATCCTCAGGAGGTTCTCCTCGCCCAGTTTAGCCTATATGTGCACAAATGTGGCCTAAAGCCCGTTTCATTTCATTTCATTAGCCCATCAAATCACTAGTATTGGGAAGGAAATGTGTGTTTAAGCATCAAGATTTACAAATGTTTGGTCTCAAATTAAACTTATAAGAGTATTTTTCACCCACTTGAAGTTGTGGGTCGCAGATGCGATGAACAACTTCAAATTTAAAATAACGGGTGAAAGGCTAATAACATGACTATTTCATGGCAAACAGAACACATTGACCCAATATCGGTTCAATGTTGGGCCACCGTCTGCGACGATGTCCCAACATTGAACCAACATGGGTAAAGCGTGTTGTGTTTGCCGTGTATTGACTTCAAAGTGTTTGCATGATATTTTTTAATATTTGATAATGTACACACAGTTAACCAATCAATCACTCCACTGTCTCCCTCGCTCTCTCTCATTTAGAAATCCGAAAGGAACCATTTTATTACCATTCCTTAATCAGATAACACGCCTTCAGGGATTTTTTATACTTCTGTTTACGTTATTTCTTCCAGGCATCGCTGAAAACACAATATTAATCTTTCTGAATATCAGATGGATTGTGTGCATTGTACCAGAAAGTTAGAAAGGAATTCAGGCGCAAAAATGAATTGATATTTCTGTGGGCTTATAACCATTGTCGTGGAAGATTGTAGACACACGCATTTGGTAGAAAAATCAATATTTTCTCTAGCATTAACAGATTAAAAATTATCACAATAACAAATAAATCAATGAGATTAAATAAAAAATAACATCATCTTGTTTTAATTATATTTTAGCTATCTAAAACGTGAAAATAACTTGATTGCATGTTTTACGTGACTTGTATTTCATTGAATTGCCTCCCATTGTAATAATTTGCGTTGCATTGTATTGCATCGCATTGCACTGTATTGCATTGCATTGCATTGCAATGCATTGCATTGCATTGCATTGCATTGCATTGCATTGCAATGCATTGCATTGCATTGCATTGCATTGCATTGCATTGCATTGCATTGCATTGAATTACATTGCATTGCATTGCATTGCATTACATTGCATTGCATTGCATTGCATTGCATTGCATTGCATTGCATTACATTGCATTGTGTTGTATTGCTTTGCGTTGCATTGCATTTATATTACATTGCAACAAAATGCATTGTGATAGAATATATTACAATCCAGTGCAATGTAATAGAATGTATTATTGTTACATTCCATTTCATTGCACTGCACTACGTTTTATCACAGTATCGCAGTCTCATAGTGAAAACCACTGTACAGAGTGTGATATAGGCCAATACACGTCTCACAGTGAAAACCATTGCATAGAGTGAGGCAAAGGCTGATACCGACATATGTCTCATAGTGAAAACCACAGCACAGAGTGTGATATGGGCTGATACCGATATAGGTCTCACAATGAAAATCACTCTACAGAGTGTGATGTGGGCCGATACCGATATCCGTCTCACAGTGAAAATCACTCTACAGAGTGTGATGTGGGCCGATACCGATATCCGTCTCACAGTGAAAACACGCCTTTCACGCCAGAGTTCGGGGCTTGTTTCCCGGTGTCGGCGGTTTGAAGAAACAAAATGTTTCTTCCCCTTCCACTGATAAAACTCAGTATCGTGGAGAGCCTTCGTGACTGAGAGGTCGCGTACTCGACCTCAGACATTCAGGGTTCGAATATCGAGTCTTGTGATTGGAGGGCAGTGTCATCTCACCATCCTCAGGAGGTTCTCCTGGCCCAATTTAACCTGTATGTGCACAAAAGTGGCCTAAAGCCGATTTATTTCATTTTATTTTATCGCATTGCTTATGAGCGGTGACTCCTCATATGATTCTGCTTGGTTCTAATAGCGTTAACCAATCTTTTCCTTATTCTGGCCGACAATTTTAATTAGACAATTGTGTTTGAATGCCACTATTCCAATCAATCCATAAATCATTAAAAACTTGCCCAGTGCCTGAGTCGCTGGCAGCCTTCAATCGATCAGTCAAAGCCGAACTATTACCTCGTCCACAGCGAAGCGCAGACACAACACTGCACACATGAGACATTATTCCAATGTTGATTTAATGCTGAGCCAGCGTCGCAGACATTGGCCCAACATTAAACCAACATTGATTCTAGGTATCTTGTTTGCTGTGAACCTACAACCAATACGATGAGACGTTGATCTAATTTCGATTTAATGTTGGGCCAGCGTCGCAGACTTTATTCAAAATTGCTCAACGTCTGTTGTTGACTAGGACTATTTGGCCATGGGGTGCATGATGCAAACATCTTTAAGCTAATAACGATAATAATGATTGAGTTATTGTTTAAGGAGAAGCCAGTCGTGCCTCCATAATATAACATGTACGACGAGGCTATAGTCCTAATTCAGATGTGTTGTTCTTCAAATGCTTTTTTTTTCTAATCACCAATTTGCGGTCGCAATTTTCGCCAAGTAGTGGATTAAGATGACTTGACATTGTTTACAAATTGAAAAATATTATCAATAATTGATAAAATATATTCATAAAAATCTGTGTTATAAAACTTTTAAATATAGGAGATGTGATTAATTTTCAAGGATTGAAAATGATGCTTTGGGGTTTAAAGGAAAGCTCAGCTTTTAGAACGAAAATGTCCATGAAAGTGGTTTACCAATACGTGGTAAATTTCTTTAATTTTTAAACCACATCAAATTATCTTCATCCACTGCAAGTCGAGAATTGCGACAGCAATTCGCGACTTGTAGTAGATGAAGATGAAAATGGTAAATTCAGGCTTGAAAAGGTTAACGAGATGAAGCTGATGTCGGGATGTTCTCAAATCATGACATCCACGTTAAATCAGTAATAAACGGTGACGGGGACGATGTTGATGTTTGGGAGTAGTATTTGCTGTAGCCCCTCCCTTACACCACACAGTCCGCCTCCCCCCTTCCCACACCGCGGAAGGGGCAGATCTGTTTACATAACGATATTGTAATCAATTGTGCCAACACGCGTTTACTCGTGTTATTTACCACAAAGCGTAATCCAGGACGCCTACACACCTTCTGCACCGCCAGGGCGCGCTACAGTCAAGTCTATAATTATTCACCATTACAAATCTGAAATATTTTTGTACAAACCATGGAGACTAGAGAGGTTTTTTATAGTTTGAAATCATTATATCTCTCAGTTGACAAATATAAATAATTGTAGTTACCGACCTGAAGTTGTGGTTCGCGTCAGTGAGGCATAACTATCAAATTCATTTAGATAAATGTGTTGCGATAAGTCAAGGAGAAAGAACGAAATTCGATAGATTCGTAGATCCGAATGTACGAGGCGCGGAGCGCCGAGTATATTCGGATTTAGGAATCTATCGTAATTGAGTTCTTTCTTCCACTTAAATTACACAAGATAGGCACACACATGTATATCACAATATTTTATATAGAAAACCCCAACTATATACAGCATGTTTAAACCATGCAACATAAGTCATACAGTTTCATGAATAATTAAACCCGTATAGTGTGCCCGACCTGGCCACTATTAAAAATAACAGTAGATTCGTAGATCCGAATCTACTGTTTTAACAATAGACTGATGTCACCCGTGTATTTTAACACAGTTGAATACTTTGTCTTTCTATTCTTAAATAGAAACTTTGATAATGAAATATGTCTCTAATCAGCAATATTTTTTACTAATTGAACTCTAAATTTACAAAAATAAGTACTTTTTAAGTACACACTTGAAGTTGTGAGCGCTTTTGCTCGGCAGTATAGGGGCCTACTAGCTACATGTAAAAATATTACTTATTTTAGTAAATAACAAAGTATATTATAACTTAATGGATTGTTCCTTGTGCCGATACACAAAAAAAAATCCGGATCCTGATCATCTGATTGAAATTTAATGGAAATCCGTTCATATTGCAGATGGACGGGCAAACGAACAAACAAGACTAAAACATAACCTTCTTTAGTGGAGATAATAAATGCTGGTCACTCAAGTTGATGGTGTGTGTATAATTTTGTATTGGATACGTTCTGTTAAAAAATGCACAGACTGCTAAATGCGGTATGGATAGCTAAAATCTCATACTGTGCAAAACTGATATTGACAGCATCACGTGACCATGGGCGATTCTGCTGTTAGACACCTTGTGATTGGTTGACAGCTTGTTGCCATGTGACCTGACCATGTTCGCGCCTAGCGGACACGAGGCGTTCATCCAATATTGTAGCAATGTTGGCCCACCGTCTGCGACGTTGGGCCAACATTACTACAGCATTGGATGAACGCCTCGTGCCTGCTGGGCTTGTGCTGTCATCTAATCTACGATGTCTTGTAATCCCTGTGGACGAGATCTCGCGGGACTTGCCGCGGGGTTCTGCGTGATGTGAGATCTGTGTTGTACCCGTCGGTCGATAGGGGGCGACACGCTCAGTAGTCTGCTAACTCTCAACTCGCCAGAGGTCTCTGTCCTCGTGAAACACGTGACTGAACAAACGAGATGACGTCATTTATTGCTCATCCCACCAATATTGAGGGCAGCCCCCGTGACCGAGAAGTAGCGTACTCGACCTCAAACCGCCAGGGCTCGAATTTCGAATCCTGTGTCTAGAGGACAGTGTCATCTCATTCATCTCACCATCCTCAGGAGGTTCTCCATGCCCAGTTTAGCCAATATGTGCATAAAGGTGGCCTGAAACCCCATTCATTTCATTTTAATCCAGCTGTTACACATGTATACCTGACATGGTGACATGATGGTTGTTAATAACCAGATACACCTTCTATTCTTGCTGTCTGTTTAACCATTACAGCACAGGGATCATCTTTAGACAACATAATCTGACGTATGTAGACGTCAGATTATGACGTATAAAGTTGATCCCCGCACTGAAAGAAACATGACTTTACCCAACCAAACAGATTTGATCCACTTTTATCCAGCTTATCCCAGTCTTTTGTAGAATCACAATAAGCAAACTGGAGTAGAGTTGTGTCGTAACATACACTTTGCAAATCGAAGCAACAGAATAACCTGGTGCGCTGAGTCGTATCTCAAGGTGAATTGTGGCGTGTGGGGTGTCCTGCGACGCGATCGTAATGTCTTAATATTGCTTACAGAATATTTAAAATCTTTGGATATCAGCTACGGTTATTAATGTTGAAAATGCCGTGCTGTACTTGTTTGACTGCAATTTTTTTCAAGCAAAATTAAACCCAATATAGGACAATATCAGAACTATATGACAAACTATAGTCACCATCATATTAACCGTTAGCGCATATTTTTCGTTCATTATTCAGTCTCAACTGATTATCAAGTATTATTTTCTAGTCCTGCAGTCCTTTCTAGTCCTCTGCCAACTCTGCAAATGTCGCGAAATTGTAGTGAGTATTTCAAAAATTAGACCATTTGACATATGTAATTCCAGGCTAAAAGCAGCGTTTAACTTTAATAAATTTAATGGGATTATAGAGGGATGTCGTAAAATTAGTAATAGGGTAGTTGGCGGGAAACTGGACAGTAGTCCGTTAGTCAAAATGCTATGCAAACTGGTTGAGAATTGATTGAGAAATCGGCAAAAAACGGGTGCTGCAAGTCAACATGACAGCGATCATAGTGAAGTCGAGGAAAGCACAAGCTCCTCCCCTTCCCTGGTGAATTTCTGCATTCCTTCAACACGAACATCAACAAATAGGACTTCCCAGCAAACACGAGACATCGACCCAATGTTGTACCAATGCTGGGATAGCGTCGTAGACGGTGACCCAACATTGGTACAACATTGGGTCGATGTCTCGTGTTTGCTGGGTTTGTAACATGTGCACTCGCTTTACACTACACACACGGCACGAGGCAGTACAGTGTAAGAAGGTCCAGCTGCAGCAACAATACATTTTTTTAATATACTGGGTGTGGGTGGAGACTTAAATATGGCATATATAAATGCTAACAATTCCCTTACCCCACTGGTGAGTGGACTTAAATATGGCATATATAAATTCTAACTTTTCCTTTATCTGAATGAGTGAATATTGCTCTACTTCGCTTTCTGCACAATCATGGCAATAGCGCGACAGAAGGAAGCCCGACGCCGGGACTATGCCATACTCTTATTTCAATGACTAAGCGGGTTCTTAGATTTGGACCAATCAGAGGGCTCATATCTAGGTCAAGCATAATATTGGCTAATCACATGCCTGCGCTGCGGTTCAATGTAGAGTGTAATACAGGTCCGTGGAGTTTAGGATGTGCCCCCCTTGTGTCTTCCTTTCACACGGCCTGGCATGAATCCTTGGGGAGACGTTTATAGCCGGAACATAATAAGGGACGAGGAGAAGCTGACAGACGGCGACTTGGGACACGACGTCGACGATGGCGACCGGAAACGTACATCTCCCATAAAACAGGTTTATTATTTGTTAATTTCTTTTCTCAGCTCTCGTGGGAATTCGTCATTCGCTCACGCCTTTTTAATAAAGCCCTCTTTTTCCCGCCGTTTTGGCATCTGAACACGTCCTCTATATAATTGTACATTTGTGAAATTTTAAAGCTTTTATCCTCTGTCAATGCGAGGACCGCCTTTATACGTCTGTTGACGCCCTACAGACGTCGGATTCTGGAGTATAAAGACGGTCCCCGCATTGAGAGAATTAAAAAAAAATAGAAAATGGGACGTGACGCAATGGTTAGAGCGCCTGAATGTCTCGCCAGTCATGCATGCGTATCGGGCTCGAGCCCCGCTGATCCCGTGTGGGGTTTTCAAAGAAATATACTTGTTTATCCCTTCTCAATGTGACTAGGTGATCACGCTAACTCTTACAACGCGGTGATCGACTTTAGTCATCAGAATCTGACGTCTGTAGACGTCAGATTCTGACGTCTAAAGTCGATCCCCGCGTTGTAAGAGTACAAATATTTCTAATGGTCGTAGACCCGTAACAAAGGTATTCAAATGAGTCAGAAAGAGCTAACTAAGACATTTATGATGATTTCAAATGGATTAAAACCCTTTGGTCCCCATGACTTATACACAATTAATTCAGCGTTGTAAGGGTTATTGGTGGCCTCGTCGAGTTAAGATTCGTAGACCCATAACCCAGATATTCAAATGAACCGGAAATAGCTGACTAAGACATTTATGATGAATACAAATCGAAAAGACCCTTTGTTCTCTATGGTTTATACCAAATATATCAGTTTTAATTTTTTATTAGCACAGTCATTGGGAATGAAATGTTTGTATAAACATCAAGATTTGCAATTACTTGTTCTCAAATATATTAGTAATTTTCACCCACTTGAAGTTGTGGTTCGCGGTAGCAAGACACAACTTCAAGTGGGTTTTAAATTAGATACCTAATTTAAATACCTAATTTAAATTAGATACCTTAGCGATTAGAGGGTTAACTCTCATGCATTTCTCCTTTTTTAAAAAAGAAAGCCAATTTTTAAAATAGATATGTTAACCTTTCTACTGCAAGGTCTGTATATATACTTTAACCCTTGTTCTGCTAGGGCCGTATCTATACGTGAACCCTTGTCATGCTAGGGCCGTATATATACGTTAACCTTTGTGCTGCTAGGACCGCGTATATACGTTAATCCTTGTCCTGCTAGGCCCGTATATATATACATTAACCCTTGTCCTGCTAGGACCGTATATATACTTTAACCCTTGTCCTGCTAGGACCGCGTATAAACGTTAACCCTTGTCCTGCTAGGGCCATATATATACGTTAACCCTTGTATTGCTAGGGCCGTTTTTTTATGTTAACCCTTGTACTGCTAGGGCGGACGCACAGGTCTTGTTGTAACATTCACCACATCAAAATCATTTGTCATACACCTTCATTATTTGTCAAATCTGAGTGACGCAACCACGGCCCATCGTGACAGAAATGAACACATATCGCCTGTCAGCCACGGCCCATCGTGACAGAAATGAACACATATCGCCTGTCAACCACGGCCCATCGTGACAGAAATTAACACATATCGCCTGTTTTGATGCAGCTGCATTGGTTAAAAGTACCACAGCGGATTACTTTTAAAATTCTAACACTAACATTCCTGGCAATTCACGGCAAAGCTCCCACATATACATCTGCGAACTGATCGAGCAGCACACCTTGCGACGTGAACTACGGTCGACGAGCAATGCAATTATGCTGAAGCAGCCACGTTCCAGAGCGGCAGCTGGCGATCGTGCCTTTGTCACTGCTGCACCAAGACTGTGGAACTGTTTGCCTGCCGATATCAGATGTATTTCGTCATTCAAGAAACATCTCAAAACGTACTTGTTTAACGAAGGATATAAACAGCTTCAATAATATTTTTCAACAGCAATGAACATGCGCTTATGAAGCACTTGAGTTTAGGCGCAATATAAATTTTAGTAATAGTAATAGTCCTGCTAGGCTTGTATATACACATTAGCCCTTGTCCTGCTAGGGCCGTATATATATACGTTAACCCTTGTCCTGCTAGGCCTATATATATACGTTTTCAAGTATTTTTTCGACGGAATAACCTACCACTGCAATTTATGGCATATACTCAATTCGGCAAATAATTTAATTGACGAGATGTCTTTTTTTATATATAAAATATTTTTTGTCATTTGAAGCTGGAAACTGCTTTTGCCATTCCAGCTTTAGATGGGTGAAAAAATAGAAGCTCAGCAGTACACGTGTAAACCTTTGAAGGGCAGAATTTTGTTTTTAAAAACTTTGGAGACCAAAGGGTTTATTTCAATTTGATATTATAAATGTCTTATTCAGCTTTTTCCGATTCATTTGAATACCTATCTTATGGGTCTGCAGCCATTAGAAATATGTTTTCTCTCACAGTGCGGGGATCGACTTTAGACGTCAGAATATGGGTCTACAGACGTCAGATTCTGACGACTGAAGTTGACTCCCGCGCTGTATTAATATCTTTTGATATGGGAAATGAAATATAAATTAATATTTTATATAAATTTGATTAATAAATTCTCTAATAATTAAATGTTAAATCACAAAGAAACTTTAGGCAACAAGTGCAGAAAAAAACAACAGAAAAAGCGGCTCGTTTTGCAGTCCACCTTTTCAAAAATGGCGTAAATAAACATAATACACTGGTATTTGAATGATAAAAACAGATACATTTCACGGCAAATTATAATTCCCCTTGAAAAAAAGGTTGAGAAAATGTCTATCGCTTGCCATTTCCAGTAAATGTCAAAAACTATATCATTTTTCATATATTCACCTGAACATATACATTCCATGAGTAAAATGATATATTTTTGATAATACGCTACATAGGGCGGACGCATAGGCTGAGCTACATAGAGCTCTGTATAGCCTGTTCCAACCAGACACAGAGGGCAGCATGTATCCAAATGCCGACAGTTCTCCCTGCAAAGACGAGGACTTGACCCGATGTTGTTTCAATGTTGGTCCAGCGCCGTTGTCTACACCCAACCCTCCCCCTTCATATTTTCGCCAGCCGATCAGGGTACTTTTAGCAAGACAGCCTGCCGATCACAAGCAAATTTTAACATGCGAAGTAGCAGTGTCTACGGCGGGCAGTGTAAGGCTGAGCGCATCGGTTGTAACATTTATCAAAATATATCAAAATCATTTTTCAGTCACCTTCATTTGTCAAATCTGTGTGATGCAACCACGATCCACCGTGACAGAGATAGTTGTTCACACACTAGTGTAAAAAAAAGCTGATAGTCTGTCTGTCCGACAGTGGAGAACGGTCAAAAAAGAAAGATTACTCAGTCAATTGTAAAATTGACTGTTGTTATCTAGTCATTTGGCAAAAATTCGCAAAAATTTTGCGAAATTTCTGTGAGAGATTCGAAAGTTAGACCATTTGAAATGTAACGCAATTGTAAAAATAAACCAGAATTAAGGTAATAATTGGCTTATAGAGGGGCGTCATAACTAGCCTTTTTTTTGTTAAATGGTTTGACTATTTTTGAATTATATAGCATTTTTGCTGACGCCAAATGACTAGAAAATAGTGTTGTGTTTCATGAAAATTGCTTTAGAATTGACTGAGTCAACGTAAACGACCAAGATATTGAAACTATTATCTGCAATATCCCAGGTGTGTTTTTTATGTCATATAGGTCTATATTGTTGCCATAGTGAAATGCCAGGCGTGAAAAATGGCTTCTATAAATAATACAATTGAGAGAGGCCTGTCAGAGTGTTTACAATACCGGTCTTGTCATGTACTATGCCACGTGTTGTCTACTCATCACATGACACCTCAGTCGTGACTTTCTATAGGTCACCAATTATCCAATGATCACTTGATGCCATCCAATCTTTACGGCATGACAGATTAACTTGTCATCTACACATTACTGTCCTTAAAGGTGATATATCACCCCTTATATAGTATGAATAAATTTGTGACAAATAGATGAAAGTTGCCACAAGATGGGGCACAAGTGTTTCCTTATATGCGGTGATTGGCCATCATGTGACCCTCTGAGAGGGTCACATGATAGCCAATCACCCCATATAAGGAGATAATTATTCATACCATATAAGGGGTGATAGATCACCTTTAAGACCAAAATGAGGATCAGCATTGCTAGAAATATATAATTATTTTCATACCGTCTAGATTTCAAAATTACCACGAAACTGTTTCACGAACTGTAATATATATAGGGCCTATAATGGACCCAGCTATTACTCTCACTGCTATTATTGTAAATATTGTATATTATAACCCTGGGGGCCTGGCCTACGATAACAAATTGCTATGTAATATTTAAATCTTATTTATTTAGCTTCATGTACAGTAGAAATATACATATATATACATGTACATACTAAATATGATTGTGATAGTTACATATCACGTATTGTAGACTTCTCAATGTCAATAAAATATCTATCAATCTGGCCAATGCTCCGAACTGTTGAAAGATATAGAGTGTGCAATGCTATACGCACCATGTATCACAGACACTATTACAGTAGTATCATTTCTACTGCTTCATCATTCCAAAGAAAACAACAATCAATCAATAGAAATCTCGGGAAATCTCAGTCAATAGATTTAAATAACAGCACACTTAGTATTCCGCACTATGTATCTGAATCGTAAGATCCTGAAATCACCACAAA
>OZ024905.1:2001643-2120014 GCA_964017125.1 Flabesymbios commensalis
GTCAATACATTTATATAACAGCACACTTAGTATTCCACACTATGTATCTGAATCGTAAGATCCTCAAATCACCACAATTGGCTAAAAAGGCGGAAATGACCCACGACACGTTGTGGAGGGTGGATAGCTAGTAAAACAAGAATGCAGTCTGTATGATTCTAAAACTATCATGAACTTTTTGTTTAAATTTTGAAGAACTCGTTGCAATGATTGTGTAGCATAATTATCATGAAGTTCGGGTTGCATTTCTCATGACTTCGTCCCCAAAATATTCGATACATCACTTTTGTTTTTGCAGATCCTATTAGGAAAAGGTGATGTTGCAGCGCAGGAACCGTCTTTATACATCAGAATCGAACGTCTGTAGACGCCCGATTCTGACGTATAAAGACAGTTCTCACACAGAAATAATTATTAAAATATATATAATGGCCGTAGACCCATAACATAGGTATTCAACATTTCAAATAAAGCGGAAAGAGCTGGCTAAGACATTTATGATGATTTCAAATTGAAATAATCCCTTTGATGTCCATGATTTATACAAAATTAAGTCAGCGTTATAAGGGTAAGGTCACATGACACACGACATTGAGCTAATTCCGATTTGGATTCTGCGCCTCTGAGCTCGTATCTCCAAGCGCTATAGAAGTTACCAATTTTATTAATTGATCATAAAATTAGGACATAAACTGTGTACAAAGTGGTAGCCTACATCGCATCATCGTAGCTGTATATACAGTGCGCCAAACTGTTCAAAGTTGGAATGTCGAGGGCGTGTTAAACTGTTAAATAGAGCCCTCTCTTGAGTAACATTGTTTCTACGAATTCAGACAGCCATTACGACATATTCACCTAGGTAGATGTAATCGATGTTATATCTATGTAGCATCCGTAGCAACTTTCTTTCTTTGATGAAAAGACATAAATCCCCCCCCCCCCTCGGGGGCAGGGCCGTATCCAGACTAAGATAAAAGGAGGGTACAGAACGACCATTCTGTAATATAATATGGCCCCAAATTTTTTTTGAAAAATAATGCTTTAAATGGTGCATTATCGTGCAATCTAGAGGTAAAATCGTCGCCTCGGAGCTGAAGGATCCTATCTGACACTCGTTAGAGTGGCAGATAGGATCCTTTAGCTCCGAGGCGACGAAATATACTTTTCCAATGGTAATTTTCACTCATGTCTTGTTTTTTTTTCCCGCAGCACAACTCAATTTGGGGATTTGCACGGGGTTACAGACACCCGACCCCCCCCCCCGGGATACTCCCCCCCCCGTCACCATACCATCTAAGTCCGCATAGACTCACACATACACACATTCAGACGAATGTGGAAAACACCACGATCCTCAGATGTGTGAGCTGCCGCACCCGCTACATCTTCATTATGATCCGTCACCATGTCAACCACTCCCGGCATACATCGCTGGTTTCCGCACTTCACTGACACCTGGTGACAATGGCCTACATTAGGGAGCATTAGTTGGTGTGAGGTGACGTATTTCTGGTGTTTGTCAGCCTTTTGAAGATGAAAGCGATGATGCTATTTCAAATAGTAGGCCGCCTTTCAAAGGCAAATAACAGCTTTCTTTTGCCTAATTTGAAATTTTAACAGACATACTTTTGTGTAATATTTGTACAATGTTGGCCCAACGTCTTCGACGTTGGGCCAACATTGTACAAATAGTATACAATTTTTTTTGTGCTTACTTGAGTGGCAGTGTTATTATTATTATTATTATTATCTTCTATAGCGCTAAATCCCATTAAATGGATCTTAGCACTTTACAACTAAAAGTATATTGGAACATATTAAAAAAAATCTTTAAAAACAGTGTCTTTGAATAATAAATAATATATATTAAAAACTGTGTCTTTTGACTAATAAATATTATATAGAGTGGTGTTTTGTGAATAAAAATGTCTTAATTTGACGCTTAAAACTTGCGAGTGATGGTGTATGTCGTAGCTCTGTTGGTAAGGCATTCCACACTCTGGGACCTGCTACAATGAATGTTTGTCTTTGACCTACGCTGTGAGGATAAAACAGCAGTAGCTACTCACTCAAAGAATACACAGTTACTGCTGTTCGCCTTTGAATAGATGACTGAATAGATAAAACTTATAATGAGCCTAAATCCCTGTATGACAAGCTCAGACGCGCCTCAACCAAATCATAGTCAAGAATCGTGTCCAAGGTCAGTCAAAGTCATCAAAGTATAGGTCAGACTATTAGGATGCCTTGACAAGCTTGCTATGAAACAGAGGAATACCTTCAGAATTCATTTTTACTTCAGATCAAAAGAGTAAAAAATGTGTACGAGTATTTGTATAATTTTTTGTTCGTTGAAATTAAATTAAAATATATAGTAGGATTTCTAAGAATAAATAATGTCAAGTAATGATCTGATGTGTTAGACCTCTTTATTATGTCACATGGATGCATCTTCCCACGCAAGGTTCGCTACTCCTGAGGTCACAGCCAAGTGTGTCAAATATGTTATGGGTAGGCTTAAATAATACACTCTTGAAATGAAGGGTGGTGTGTTTTTCCAGAGATTAATGGTTGCCTTGGTAACGGGGGGTACGGATATAAGCCTCGCCTACCAGGCTGGAGCCGCCGCGCGGCTTTTGATTGTATTCTGCAGACATCCCCGCCTAGCGACTAATCAGATGAACGACATTTCCATTTGTAATAATCAAGTTGGGCGATAATGAGAGAAATTATTGTGCGTGGCTGTCGAGCGGGCCCAGGCGTTTGAATCATAACAGCCTCGCTGAATAAACCGGAAATGTGGGTTGCGGCGCTAATTCTGCCACGGTGTATGACGGGAAGTGTTGGGGTGTTTGTTGCCTGTCATCGCGATTAACAGCTCGGCGGTAGATCTGTATTATCAGTCATAATCATCGTCGTAAAGCATGCGATAACCTGATCAGCCCCGGGGACAGCACTGTCATCTGTCATTTATTAATTAGCGAGACTCCTGATAATTAATATTTCACTCGTAGGCATCTGTCGTTGTCTTCAAGTATTTTCTGGAATTTTCTCAAGCGTTCTGAAATGAAGGGCTGGATTGACGCGCTTAGATATAGGCCTGAAAGGAAATTTTTTACCCACTTGGTGTTGTGTCTCGCTACCGCGAAACCCAACTTCAGGTGGGTGAAAATTACCTACATATGCCTATACATTGGCCCTACACATTGTACATTCACATTGTCTTAGGCATATAGCAGCCTAGACAAATAGCAGCTGCTGCAATTAGCAGTCGCGCCTGATTGCTGTGCAAACAGTTGATCATCGCGATGTTTTTATTCAAATTGTAGGTATAGGCCCTATACTTACAATTTGAATAAAAACATTTGACAATCTAGCACATTTAGTGACCATTTCTCTTTCATGTTGTTTGGATTGAAAACAAATATAATTATAGACTGAAAACGGCTGTGGACTAACGTTAGCTCTTGAATGTTTACCCCTTACAGCGCCGGGATAGACTTTAGTCGTCAGAATCTGACGTCTATAGACGTCAAATTCTGACGTGGACAGTCAATCCCCGCACCGTAAGAGTAAAAATATTTATAATGGCCGTAGAACCATACGATATGTATTCAAATGAAGTGGAAAGAGCTAACTAAGACATTTATGGTGATTTCAAATTGAATAAAAGCATTTGCTCTCCATGGTTTTTACAAAATAATTCAGTCAATGTAATAATAAGCTACAAAGTGTTGTTGCACAACTTGCACAATTTTTAACATTAGCGCCCGCAGACATCATAATCAGACTGGTTAGTTGATAACTCCATCATAACTCCATTATCTAAAAGGACAAATCGTCCACATTCAAGTTTCACAAAATTGCTGATTTTCCATTTGAAGGTCGAAACTGATTGTTTGCCACACGTCACCCTTTCAAGTGCTGCACTAAACGGCACTCATCCACATATTTCACTATTTTCACGCTGGCTTTCCTAGCGTAATTACCAGCTTCAAAAAATGAAAAATACCTTCATGTCTACAAACTAAAGCTGTTATGTACAACCCATGTCTATATCGACATGTGCCTGTATTTTGTAATTTTCTCAAAATCTGATTTACTTCAGAGTAATTACTCTGATAACACCTTTACTCTTCGTTTCTGAGCAGTATTATATTACTAAGCTAAACTGACTGATAGGTATCATGGGTGGAGTCATTATTATTCACTGTTAGGTTAGTATATAGAAACTTTAGTCTAAGTTCTCTATCTTTCCATTTACTGGGCGACGTCTGGGCGACGGGGAATAAATATAGTAATAGTGTTCACACCAGTTCGACTATCTAATACAAGTAGTACAGTGTTGGGTTATTAACCCTTTCAAGCCTGATTTTACCATTGTCATCATCATCCACTGCAAGCCGCAAATTGCTGTCGCAATTCTCGACTTGTAGTGGATGAAGATGACTTAAAGTAGCTGAAAAAATGAAGTAAATTGCCATATATTGGTAAACCAGTTTCATGGATATTTTTGCTCTAAAATCATTTGTTGTAGGAAAATGAAGTCTGTTTTCATGGATGTAAAATGATGCTTTAATGCATCGTGAAGGCTTAAAGGGTTAAATTGATTTCTCTTGAATAACTGTACGGTAATTGTAGCAATACTCACGTGGCATGTTTTTGTAACTGAAAGGAAATTGAATAAGTAAAAATCCAGCCCATTGGATGCTGATATTTGACTATGCAGACATTTAATTTGCACAAGTACGCCGTGCTCTGTGAAGTGATTGTCGACGACCTCGTCATTTTAATGGAACCTTCAAATATCGTGTTCTAAATCAAATCAAGTCAGCTGGGAAGCCTAATACAAAAGCAATATGTATATTAAATATACACATGCATATAATATGGATATAAAAAAAGTGTACGTACCACTTTGTAAAGGGACAGATACATTTAATTTTCATATCCAAGAAGGGATCGAAATATTAACAAACCATCGGACAAAAAAACTAGCCGCAGAGGACGATACTTTATGAGTTTAAAATAACTATTAGCTAGTTGATTGTCTTAACCCTTTCAAGCCTGAAACTTTATCCACTACAATCCACGAATTGCTGTCGCAATTCTCGACTTGTAGAGGATGAAGATGATTTGATGTGGTTGACAAATTTAAGAAAATTGCAATGTATTGGTAAACCAGTTTCTTGGACATTTTCATTCTAAAACCCTTATTTGTAGGAAAGTGAAGTCTGTTTTCAGGGATGTAATAAGATACTTTAATGCATCGTGAGGGCTTAAAGGGATCTAGCGATTAACGATGATTATAGTAGGCCCTAAGTGATTATTATGAGACGCACGGGATCTTGTCTCCATGAGATGTGATAAGGGTCATTTTTTTAGTCATTATGTTAAATATTGTTTTTAAATTGATATTGTTTTTTTAAGTGTATATGCGAGGCACGC
The DNA here is from genome assembly GCA_964017125.1 of Flabesymbios commensalis. Taxonomy (NCBI): domain Eukaryota; kingdom Metazoa; phylum Annelida; class Polychaeta; order Terebellida; family Flabelligeridae; genus Flabesymbios; species Flabesymbios commensalis. The sequence continues at coordinate 2,007,092 of OZ024905.1, forward strand.
ACAATTGTTTCTCGCAACCCTATATAATGTGAGACATTAAGTCAAAGAGAACGAAATTCGATAGATTCGTAGATCCGAATGTACGAGCCGCGAAGCGCCGAGTATATTCGAATCTACGAATCTATTGTAATTGAGTTCTTTCTTCGACTTAAAATACGCAGAATATGTGCAGGTGTTGCAAAATTTGATATAGAAAACCTCAATTTTATTGTCAGTATGGCTAAACCATGAAATATTAGAAATGCAGTTTCATGTTTAAACAGTATATTGTGCCCGACCTGACCAGTACAAAATAACAGTAGATTTGTAGTTCCGAATCTACTGTTTTAACAATAGATTAACGTCACGAATGTATTTTTATAAGAGTTTATCTATCTATTATAGATATAACAACACTAGTGCCAACCGGTTCACATTTAGTTCAATCCATTGCCAATATACCATGTCTTGCTCAGAGAAAACTCTGATCTATCATCCGGAGAATAGTTATTTGCCTTGGTTTCTAATAACATCCAATTTCAATTTTCAATTTCATTCACATTGTAATGGTGATTTCTACCTCAATACATCCCGCAAGTTAAACTCTCTTTCAGTGCGGGGACCGACTTGAGATGTCAGATTCGATACCCGTAGACCCATAACATAGCTACACTCTAAACAACATAACATAGGTTCTCTAAAAAGATGCAGTACTATTACTATTATTATTGCCCGTGCTATTACCATGAAACCCCAGGAGAAGGTTCTCCTGGGGCTGCATGGTGATAGCACTGAAGGATTCATTTCAAAGAACCGATATTGTTAAGAGTGTATTCAAATGAAACGGAAAGAGCTGACTAAGGCATTCATGGTGATTTCAAATAAGGTGATTTCAAATCCATCGTTTATACAACAATATTTCAGCGCTTTAGTGGTTAAAAATGAGCTGGAGCCGAGTGAAATAACTAACAAATAAATGCCCTGAAGGTCCTGAAGTATTTTTTTCAAAGATGTCATTTAGCGTGTAGGCCCTAACACCGTCATACCACAAAGTTATATAATTTCTTTTTGATCCTCTTTGACAAATGTTTCAAATGGCGATTTAATTTAAAACTAAATGTGTTAAATTTCGGAGCCATTCTTGCAAATTACCCAAATATATCTCCTTCAAAATCCGTGTGTTCTGAACAAACAAAACATTTATTTAGTCGTGATTTTCGGTAAATTGATAAAGTGTAGCTATAAACTGTAGCAAGCCAACTGCTCCTGTTCTTGACTTCGATGTGCCGTAATTGTGACCTTCGGTGAATGATCTTGACTATGGACAGAGCGATGAGAAAATGAATTCTCCCGCGGCGATATCGGAATGACATGCTCCAGGGAATCGACCATTTACTGATGTTAATCTCCGGGGTGAGGCCTGTAATTATTCCTATTTTTAGATCTTGAAATTTTGCATATCTAGAATAGCTGAATAAATGAATGGTTTAATGAATGAATAAATAAATGAATGAATGAATGGATGAATGAATGAATCAATCAATCAATCAATCAATCAATCAATCAATCAATCAATCAATCAATCAATCAATCAATCAATCAATCAATCAATCAATCAATCAATCAATCAATCAATCAATCAATCAATCAATCAATCAATCAATCAATCAATCAATCGATCAATCAATCAATCAATCAATCAATCAATCAATCAATTAATCAATTTCAATCAATCAATCAATCAATCAATCAATCACTTGATGAGGTTTCAAACCACTTAAGAAACTTGCAGTGCACATGTGGGATAAACTGGACTTTTTTAGTAATATCATGCCCTGAGACTTAAAAGGTGTCACTTCGTACAGTGACAATTTACAACATTTAACCCTTGTCTTGTTAGGACGTATATATACGTTTTCAAATATTTCAATCAAAATAAAACACCACTAAAACTGATAATATATACTGTGGAATAATTTCAGTTAGTAATTACCTCGTATTAGACATGTCTCATTTTGCTAAACAGAAAGTGAAGCTCGACGCTGCCCCAGCAATTCCAGATTAAATGACCACAAAACGTCCCCTTAGATATGAGAAGCCGTATCTGCCACTTTCGTATCTGCCACTTCATTAAGTGGCAGATACGCCTTTTCATATCCAAGTAGGTGACGAAATATTAAGAATTACCGGCGACGATACGCCACGAGGTGAAAAATAACTATTAGGCCCAGCTAATTGATGAGTTTAGAGCATTAATAATGTGAGTGATTATTTGATAATAACGGGATTTTATCCGCATACAATACAATACGGACCATCAGCTTGATGGCTTTGTCGCACCTTAAAAATCGCGATCCTGTGTCCGATTTGGTAAATGGCAGATTCCCAAAATACTGGGTGTGATCGATTCCCTTGTGGTCTGGTGATGTTTGACTTTCTACAATAATAGCAATAACTATAACAGCAATAGCTGTGTTTCTGTTGTTGCGATCGTGTGTCCTATTTGGTAAATGGTAGATTCTCAAAAACGTAGTTATAGCTGGGTGTGATTGATTCCCTTGTGGTCTGGTGAAGTGTGACTTTGTACAATAATAGCAATAACTATAACAGCCATAGCTGGGTTTCTGTTGTTGCGATCGTGTGTCCTATTTGGTAAATGGAGGATTTAAAAAAAAAACCTTATTGCTTATCGTGATTGTGCTTTATTTCTGCAATAATAGCAATAACTATAACAGCAATAACTGTGTTGTTTTTGCAATAACGCGTATCTAGACAGACCTGCATATTAATAGGGGGCTTATATTTTGTATTGTCTATGTATTGTATTTGGATTGAATAAGTTGATATAATGTCATGTCAGTATGTTTCATACTCATACCAGAAGGAAGGCTATCAATCAATCAATTAATCAATCAATAAAACATAAAACATTCTATAGCACATATATCCTCAGCGGACCGACCTCATAGGCGCACAAATCCTTAGCGTGATCATATGGCATAGTCAGGGAGAGAGCGGGTTCGTCAACAGAGAGCCGGACTACTGAGGAGCTAGGGTGGGAAAGTCAGATCAAATAGATGAGATTTAAAAAAATTCTTAAGTGTTAAAATTGTTTCGACATTACGTACGGGCACAGGAAGGGCGTTCCATAAGGCTGGGCCAGATATAGAGAAAACTCTTGACCCATTGTTTGTTCAATTAATCTATTTGAATTTGTGAAGCGTAGATATTTTGAACATTTTGGCCGAACAAGTAAATCAGCAAGATATGCAGGGTTTTTTTTCAGGATTTGGAAAGTTATTGCGCATATTTCAAAATGAATGCGAAACTTGACAGGAAGCCAATGTAATCGTTTTAGAATAGGAACGGAAAGACTAAATCGTGGGGCATTGGTTACCACTGTAACAAGGCAGCTCTGAACGCGTTGTAATTTGGCGATATCCTTTCCTGGCCTATTGTGAAAAACTGAGGTACTATAATCTAACTTGCTACTGTCGAGTTCCACTGCGATTTGCTTGGCAAGATCTAAGGACAGACTTTTTTAATTCGACGCAGCTCACGGTTATGATAAAAGCATGCCCTACATGTTCGGGATATGTGTTTATGGAAAATCAGGCTACTGTAAAAAACTACACCAAGTTTTTTGCTGATGCAGATGGATTTGTGTTTATACCTAGAATTAAACATGGAAAATTATGCTAGAATTTTTCTCGCTGAAGTTAGGTCTCAAAAAGAAGACATATGGTCTTGATAGGATTAAGCTACCATAGGCTACCATATTAGATCATGCACCTGATAATAAATATGTGTTTTCGCACCTAGACAGAAATAGTATTGCTGTATAAAACATAGCCTACTGACAGTGACAACTTTCACCTGCGATTACAGGCGAATAGACCATGTCCTGACAGCCGATAACTGGCTCACAGATATGTCCCGCCAGTGAATGTAGTGTTTTGGTATATGATAAAGCCTGAGGAGCTCTACATTCTTAGCTGTGGAAAAGGCCGAGGCCTTTTCCACAGCTAAGAATGTAGAACTCTAAGGGTTTTAACAGACTTAAAACACATCCGACCATAATGAGGATCCCACATAATCAACAGCTCGGCCACACCTGACTGATTATAGCACCATAGGCCTACCATATTAATCGTACTTGATCAACAATAACTCTTCATTCCAGGCTTACAATGTAGTGGTTGGACATAACAAATAATGTAGTGGTGTGTTTTGTATTAGTTATTCTCCGCATAGCAGTAAGGGTAGTGTTTTATATCCCTTATATGGCAGTGAGGGTAGTGTTTTATATCCCTTATATGGCAGTGAGGGTAGTGTTTTATATCCCTTATATGGCAGTGAGGGTAGTGTTTTATATCCCTTATATGGCAGTGAGGGTAGTGTTTTATATCCCTTATATGGCAGTAAGGGTAGTGTTTTGTATTCCTTATATGGCACTGAGGTTAGTGTTTTATATCCCTTATTTGGCAGTGAGGGTAGTGTTTTACATCCTTTATATGGCAGTGAGGGCAGTGTTTTACATGCCTTATATGTCAGTAAGGGTAGTGTTTTATATCCCTTATATGGCAGTGAGGGTAGTGTTTTATATTCCTTATATGGCAGTGAGGGTGGTGTTTTATATTCCTTATATGGCAGTGAGGTTAGTGTTTTATATCTCCTATTTGGCAGTGAGGGTGGTGTTTTACATCCTTTATATGGCAGTGAGGGCAGTGTTTTACATGCCTTATATGGCAGTGAGAGATATAGTGTTTTACATCCCTTATATGGCAGTGAGTGTAGTGTTTTATATCCTTTATATGGCAGTGAGGTTAGTGTTTTATATCCCTCATTTGGCAGTGAGGGTAGTGTTCTACATCCTTTATATGGCAGTGAGGGCAGTGTTTTACATGCCTTATATGGCAGTGAGGGATATAGTGTTTTACATCCCTTATATGGCAGTGAGGGTAGTGTTTTACATCCCTTATATGGCAGTGAGGGTAGTGTTTTATATCCCTTATATGGCAGTGAGGGTAGTGTTTTACATCCCTTATATGGCAGCGAGGGTAGTGTTTTATATCCCGTATATGGCAGTGAGGGTAGTGTTTTACATCCCTTATATGGCAGTGAGGGCAGTGTTTTACATCCCTTATATGGCAGTGAGGGTAGTGTTTTACATCCCTTATATGGCAGTGAGGGTAGTGTTTAATATCTCTTATATGGCAGTGAGGGTAGTGTTTTATATCCCTTATATGGCAGTGAGGGTAGTGTTTTATATCCCTTATATGGCAGTGAGGATAGTGTTTTATATCTCTTATATGGCAGTGAGGGTAGTGTTTTATATCCCTTATATGGCAGTGAGGGTAGTGTTTTATATCCCTTATATGGCAGTGAGGGTAGTGTTTTATATACCGTATATGGCAGTGAGGGTAGTGTTTTATATCCCGTATATGGCAGTGAGGGTAGTGCTTTATATCCCTTATATGGCAGTGAGGGTGGTGTTTTATATCCCTTATATGGCAGTGAGGGTGGTGTTTTATATCCCTTATATGGCAGTGAGGGTAGTGTTTTATATCCCTTATATGGCAGTGAGGGTAGTGTTTTATACCCCTTATATGACAGTGAGGGTAGTGTTTTATATCCCTTATATGGCAGTGATATCCCTTATATGGCAGTGAAGGTAGTGTTTTATATCCCTTATATGGCAGTGATATCCCTTATATGGCAGTGAAGGTAGTGTTTTATACCCCTTATATGGCAGTGAGGGTAGTGTTTTATATCATTTATATGGCAGTGATATCCCTTATATGGCAGTGAGGGTAGTGTTTTATATCATTTATATGGCAGTGATATTCCTTATATGGCAGTGAGGGTAGTGTTTTATATCATTTATATGGCAGTGATATCCCTTATATGGCAGTGAGGGTAGTGTTTTATATCATTTATATGGCAGTGATATTCCTTATATGGCAGTGAGGGTAGTGTTTTATATCATTTATATGGCAGTGATATCCCTTATATGGCAGTGAGGGTAGTGTTTTATACCCCTTATATGGCAGTGAGGGTAGTGTTTTATATCATTTATGTGGCAGTGATATCCCTTATATGGCAGTGAGGGTAGTGTTTTATATCATTTATATGGCAGTGATATTCCTTATATGGCAGTGAGGGTAGTGTTTTATATCACTTATATGGCAGTGATATCCCTTATATGGCAGTGAGGGTAGTGTTTTATATCCCTTATATGGCAGTGAGGGTGGTGTTTTATATCCCTTATATGGCAGTGAGGGTGGTGTTTTATATCCCTTATATGGCAGTGAGGATAGTGTTTTATACCCCTTATATGGCAGTGAGGGTAGTGTTTTATATCCCTTATATGGCAGTTATACCCCTTATATTGCAGTGAGGGTGGTGTTTTCCGTCTGCCAGCTGGCAGTCACAGTGTCGACATGATCTGTGCTCTGATTCTATTGTTAGTCATGAAGCCAGAGCAGATGGAGAAATTCCCATTAACCCGGCCACTCAGCAAAGACATTGACCTGATGCTGGTTTAGCGTTGGTACACTGTCTGCGACGGTGGCCCAACATTAAACCAGCATTGGGTCAACGACTCGATTACCGTGGCTACTCCAGCACATTACGTCCGATTATACTATTATGCAGAAATAAGTGTTCCTTTCATAGCTCTACTCAGACCCCGGGCAACTCTGCCAAATCAATCACTCATTTCTCTGCTGCCTTCTGTGACATCGTTTCGCTGTATGTCATGCTCCTCTACATCCAAGGCCGACTGCGTGGGGTTCGTAACCGGGAGGTACAGGGTTCGTCATTCAGTAAAAGTGAAGAAGTCACGAATTTTTTTACTTCGCGAAATTGTCACGAGGTACAGAATTCGGCTTAAAACTCACTCGCTCACTCATTCACTCACTCACTCACTCACTCACTCACTCACTCACTCACTCACTCACTCACTCACTCACTCACCCACTCACTCACTCACTCACTCACTCACTCACTCACTCACTCACTCACTCACTCACTCACTCACTCACTCACTCACTCACTCACTCACTCACTCACTCACTCACTCACTCACTCACTCACTCACTCACTCACTCACCCATTCACTCGCTCACTCACTCAATCACTCACTCACTCACCCATTCACTCACTCACTCACTCACTCACTCACTCACTCACTCACTCACTCACTCACTCACTCACTCACTCACTCACTCACTCACTCACTCACTCACTCACTCACTCACTCACTCACTCACTCACTCACTCACTCACTCACTCACTCACTCACTCACTCACTCATTCACTCACTCACTCACTCACCCATTCACTCGCTCACTCACTCAATCACCCACTCACTCACCCACTCACTCACTCACTCACTCACTCACTCACTCACTCACTCACTCACTCACTCACTCACTCACTCACTCACTCACTCACTCACTCACTCACTCACTCACTCACTCACTCACTCACTCACTCACTCACTCACTCACTCACTCACTCAATCACTCACTCACTCACTCACTCACTCACTCACTCACTCACTCACTCACTCACTCACTCACTCACTCACTCACTCACTCACTCACCCACTCACTCACTCACTCACTCACTCACTCACTCACTCACTCACTCACTCACTCACTCACTCACTCACTCACTCACTCACTCACTCACTCACACACTCACTCATTCACTCACTCACCCACACACTCAACCACTCACTCACCCACTCACTCACTCACTCCCTCACTCACTCACTCACTCACTCACTCACTCACTCACTCACTCACTCACAATGCTTGTCAATGTTGGACATGCAACATTTCACCACTGTTGATTTAATGATGGATGATCGACCGCCACATCAACCAACATCAATCCTGCATTGTTTAAACACGTCGTGTTTGTTGGCCAATGTTTGTCAATGTTTGTCAATGTTGGACATTTCTGTCAATGGTTGTCAATGCCTGGGAGGGGATCTGCCGCACACAGCTGTCGTCCATGTTAGTTATGAAAACAGAATGTCCCAGTTATGTATAGGATAAAGTCCGAGGAGCTCTCCATTCTTAGCTGTGAAAAGGGTCGAGGCCGAAGGCCGAGGCTCTTTTCACAGATAAGAATGTGGAGCTCCGAGGGTTGCAACTGACTTAAAACACAACCGACCATAATGAGGATCCCTCATAATCAACAGCTCGGTCACACCTGACTGCTTTTAATGCCATAGGCCTAACATGATAATTGATTTGTACTAGGTGAACAATAACTCCCCATTCTCGGCTTAGAGGTGGGACAAAGAAAAAATTGTAGTGGTGTGTTTTGAATACACGGTGAGGGCTGATCAACGAAAGCCATGAAAATGTGGTCGAAAAAATGTCAACATATTTCGCACAATACGGATTTTAATCTGCTATAAGGACGCATGTTTATATTCAAAATATTTTATAAAATTATAATATACCGTTTTTATCATTAAAAGTGAAAGGAATCAATGCAACGTTGAAAATAGCCACCATAATAAAAGTGTCCTTTCCGCCATCTGTTGTGCCATGAAATATAATTGTAACATTTAAAAGTGACTTTTATGTATTGCGATATCGCAAAAATCCAGCCATTTGCTGCATAAGTTCACCGTTTTTTTGTCCTGCAGTATCGGTTTCCATGTTTTTTGCGACGTATGAATGTCTTGTTTCTGCAAATGTGACATTTCTAATGTCATTTTCCCTCAGTTAAAGTTATGTCTCGCTGAATCGATCTACAACTTCAACTGAGCGAAAATATTTAAATATGTCAAATCGTGGTCCAAATATTGTAAATCTTGCTGTTTGAAGACCATTGACTTCACATTGTGTTTTCTTTTTATATTGTTGATAAAACGGATTAAAACGATGTTAGTCGCGATCGGCAAATGACAAACATGATTTGCAGATGTATGGAATGTATGGAAGTGACGCTGGCCCAATATTAAACCAGCATTGGGTCCAAATTTAGTTTTTCCTGGGGGCATATCCAGACATTGACCCAATGCTGGGTTAATGCTGGACCGGCGTCGCAGACGTCGGGCCAACATTAAACCAGCATTGGATCACCATCCATGGCGGCATAAGGACATGCTCCACAACAGCTCCCGCTCAGTATGGGTTCGTGGCTGGTTGGCATAAGTACATGCTCCTGAACAGCTCCCGCTCAGTATGGGTTCGTGGCAGGGTAGCATGAGGACATGCTCCAGAGAATAATCAAAAGAGATCTAGGTGTAAAATAAGACCGCTAACAAGTCTGAGTACCGGGCCATTCCGCAACTACTGGACCAATGCTGGTTTAATGTTGGGTCAGCGTCACAGACGGTGGCCCAACATTAAACCGGCATTGGACGAACGTCTCTTGCTGAACATGCCAATTAGCGGACGCACATTGTGGTCGCAGCCAGGCAGATATTTTGTTATGTGATGTCATTGGAAATGAAATGAAATGTACGGGGTTTTAGGCCCCCTCTGTAGACATATAGGCTAAACTAGGTCAGGAGAACCTCCTGAGGATGGTGAGATGAATGAGATGACACTGTCCTCCAGACACAGGATTCGAGCCGTGTCGGTCTGAGGCTGAGCACGCTCCCCCTCGGTCACGGTGGATTAAGAGTGAGCGGAGAAGAAACATTTCGTTTCTTTGAAACTTGAAGGCCATAGTGGGGTTTGAGCCTGCGATCTCAGCTTTAACCACTGCACCAGGGCCATTGAAGGAAGCTACTATAAGTATAGAAAAATATTTTGACAAAAAAATATGCTACAGAAATCATCGAGTTATTGAGCTCCGAGGCGTAAAAATCTATATCACATAATAATATAATTGTCAGTCGACCATTTTACCAATCATTAGAATAACGATTTAAGTGTTAGTCGCAAACGTTGTCGTTTTTTCTACATTTTCGCTTCTTTTCCTCAAGTTCGCAATAACTGTGTTGTGGATCTACATCTATTATAAATTGTTAATTCTTTCAGTGCGGGGACCGTCTTTAGAGGTCATCATCTGACATCTGTGGCAGCACAAGGTCCTAGCAGCACAAGGGTTAATAGATTCCTGGGACACCCCCCCCCCCGTACCCCGTCAGATGTTTCCGTGTTTGCCTCGATCAGTGAAAATCATTACAATGGCAGAACTGAGCTGTTTGGTGGACTCCATGAAAGGCCACAGTGAGCCGCGCCCAGAATGTCAACCTCACCACCGCATAGAGGAGGGTGCCCATGGGATAAAAAAACTAATCAAACGAACGGCGAAACGCCTGTTTTCAGGAGAAGAACATCGAGGATTAAAGCTTATAGATAGTATAAAAGACGAGCCTAAAAAAATTATCTATTTTTATCTATATTTATATCATTTTTCCCTTATAAACAGTGAATAGTGAGGCCAAAAAATGGATAAAAAGTGAACTGGGAAGAATCCATAATTTCCAGGACTCATGTGCACCCTCATAGAGCGGGAGTTCTGTAGAAAATCTGACTCCAAACTGTTGTGCAATCACGACTACTATTCTTCCTTTATCCCGCCTAAGTTATCTTATTTTTAAATTTTCACCCACTTTAAGTTGTGTTTCGCTACCGCGACCCACAACTTAAAGGGGTGAAAATTGCTCATATGTGTTTAACCTGAGACCAAACATTTGCAAATCTTGAGGTACATTTCAATCCCAGTAACTGTGACAGTAACAGCAGCAGTGAATCGACCTTCGAATGAAACAGATTAAACATGACGATAGTCGTTCTTAGCGGTGAAAAGGTTACTTTTTCCGTCTTCGTGAAACTTGCCTTTGGTCAAGAATAGATTAACAATCTTTTCGCCTTGAATTGGACAAATTTAAATAAGTTGTATTCAATCTGTGAATCACATCAATCAATCAATCAATCAATCAAGCAATCGATAACATTTCTATAGCGCCTATATCCTCAGCTGACCGAGCACAAAACCCTTAGCGTGAACATAATCAAGGCCAAAGCAGGCTCGTCAAGCGGGAGCCGGGCTGCTGAAGAGCTAGGGTGGGAAAGCCAGATCAAATAGGTGAGATTTTCTAATTTCCTGATAAAGAATTTTAAAATTGTTTGGGCATTACGTGTTGTTACAGGCAGAGCGTTTCATAAGGCTGAGCCAGATATAGAAACAACTTCAAGTGGGGAATTATTTTATTTTTTCAATTTAGCGCTTTCTAGCGTTGCTCCAGCGTTTTTCGTTTGCTGGGATGTGGCCTAATCTCTCTGTGTTTTGTGTTGAGGTCAGGAGGGGTGGAGTGGCTAACGCGCATGCGCTGCTAGGATCATATTTACTTCCTGTACAAACACGTTTGATCCTCACAGACTCTCAAGGTCAGACTAAGCCACATTATAACCACACATCGTCACCTAGAGCCTAAAGCGTCCTAACCGAGGTAACCAGATATCTATCCAATTTAGTAGTAATACTTTTTTAAATTTAACCCTCACAGCGCGGAGATCGACTTTAGACGTCAGAATCTGATTGTGACGTGTACATTTAGGCGTATTGTAAGAATTAAAATATTTATAATGGACGCAGACCAACTCGCATCTTTTAGTCTATGTTTAGCCATTACAGGGCGGGGATCGATTTTAGACGTCAGAATCTGACGCCTGTAGACGCCAGATTGTGACGTTTAAAGTCGCACAGTAAGAATTAAAATATTTATAATGGCCGTAGACCCATAACATAGGTATTAAAATGAAGCGGAAAGAGCTAACTAAGACATTTATGATGATTTTAAATTGAAAAAAGACCCTTTGGTCTCCATGGTTTACACAAACCATTTTAGCGTTGTAAAGGTTAACCCTCGTGTTGCTAGACCCGCATTTTTTAATCTATGTCTAACCCTTCCAGCGCTGGGATCAACTTTAGTCGTCAGAATCTGACGACTAAAGTTGATCCCCGCGCTGTAGGAGTACAACTATTTCTAATGGTCGTAGATCCATAGCATAAGTTCTCAAAAGAAGCAGGAAGAAATAACTAAGACATTAATGATGATTTCAAGGTGAAAAGAACCCTTTGGTTGCGATGTTATTTTGCAAATTAATTCAGCGCTTCAAGGGTTATTCTATGCTTAAAGCTTATAAAGTGCCACTGAAATTATTGATCCAGATAGAATATGGTGTGATAAATGATCCATTCATCAAATAAATCATTGTGAAAATAAAAGATAAATACAAATAAATCATTTAGGTATCTTTTTTATTTGCAACAGGAAATTTCGTCAACAGTTTTAGCTTGATATGAAAAATACTGACATTTCAGTATGACTAGGCTTTTATTTGACTCAGTGCTGGGTTCAACACCAGCGGCCGTACTCTCGTACAATTTACGATTTATCGTAGGCAACGGATTGGTCGAAATGTCCTACTCGACCAATCGGAACTCTACGATATATCGTAACTTGTACACGAATATCGACACTGAACTGTAGCGATCTTATACGACAAGCGCAGCCACTTCCTTCCACTTCTTTTCCACAGCTAAGAATGTAGAGTTCCGAGAGTTTTATCTGACTTAAAACACATCCGACAATAATGAGGATCCCCATAATCAACAGCTATGTCACACCTGACTGATTATGGTACCATTAGGCCTACCATGCTATTTGGTTTGTACTTGATCAACAAGAACTCTCCATTCCTGGCTTAGAATGTCGTGGTCGGACAAAGAAAAAAGTGTAGTGGAGTGTTTTAATACTCAACAACATGTGGAGGTGAGGCTTATCACCTTGATTAGGTGGACACAGATAGACTATCAACTGTAATTGGTCTGGTATGGGCAAAACTTCAAAAAAGGTCGCCTTCCAGACATATTTATCATCATTGATCCGCGTCTCGGGTGAACCGGTCCTAGCTGAAACAATGACCTTCAAAATCAAATTGGATCAGGTCTTGTAGTTAGATTAAGACTAAATCGCAAGTCGGCAAGTGCTATACACCTTGGCATTTTTCATTCATTTAAAGCTGACACTATACACCTTGGCATTTTTCATCCATTTAAAGCTGACATTGCTTATGTAATTACCAGATTCCAAGGGATATCAAATGTCTCCACGTTTTAAAAATAAATGTATTGCAATGGAAAATTGTCATTGATTTTAATTTAATATCTTTGATATCGCGTGTTTTTCATTCCATTCACAGTGTGTTAATTTCCGTTGATATCAGATCAATTTAGTACAAGTAATGTCTACGCCAGACTGATCGGATCGGACGTATTCCAGCCGATTTTTACTCTTGCCAGAATTCCGACTGACAGAAGGAAAGTTTCAGGTGAGAAATGAGCTGACACCGAATGGATTCTCGCCCCACACTGAGCTACCGCCGACAGAAACCAATGGGAAATGTCCGACCGAAAAGACTCAAGCGGACTGCTCCGGAATGTCAATGTGTAGATTTTGCAGAATACAATACTATATTTATTTATTTCAACCGCTAAATTAAATAATGGTAATTTTCACCCACCCAAAGTTGTGTCTCGCTACCGCGACCCACAACTTCAAGTGGGTGAAAATTAATCATATCTGTTTAATTTGAAACTAAAAAATTGCAGATATAGATGTTTAAACACACATTTATTTATCACTAAATGTGATTTAAACGTATAATAAAAAAGAATAGAAACGATCATATCGTGCTCAGTGGTAGAATGGTTAATACATTGTGATTCCAGTCGGTAGAGAGAAATCGCTGAGAACGCACCACCCGCTCTTAGACCTTACAGCGCTGAATTATTTTTATATAAACCATAGTGTCCAAAGGGTTTTTTCAATTTGAAATCATCATAAATGTCTTAGTCATCTCTTTCTGAATCATTTGAATGCCTAAGTTATGGGTCTACGTCTACGGCTGATTTTTACAGTGCGGAGATCGACTTTAGTCGTCATAATTTGACGTCCATCCCCGCACTGCAAGGGTTGAAACGCTGAATAATGTTGATATAAACAATGGTGTCTAAAGGTATTTTTCAATTTGAAACCATCATAAGTGTCTTCGTTATCTCTTTCTCATTCATTTGAATACCTATGTTATGAGTCTACGACCATTATAAATTGTGTTACTCTTACAGTGCGGGGATAGACTTTAGACGTCAGAATCTGACGTCTATGGACGTCAGATTATGACGACTAAAGTCGATCCCCGCGCTGTAAAGGTTAAAGCGCTGAATTATTTTTTATATAAACGATGGTGTCCAAAGGTTTTTTTTCAATTTTTAATCTTCATAAATCATGGACGTCAGATTATGACGACTAAAGTCGATCCCCGCGCTGTAATAGTTAAAGGGTTCCCTCAGCCATGTGTTTTTCTCCTCCCTGGAGCTATAAGTGTGTTCTCAGTGTGTCAACACAGGCAGTGTCAGCACAACAGCATTATTGGCTGAAGATCGAAGGTAATTATAGCTACGAGGGCTCGTGACTGCCTGCTTCAGCTGTCAATAGAAAAGAACAGCTATGTACGAGGGCCCGTCGCTGCCTGAACATAGCACTGGACTGAAACTGGTCCATCGTTCCTAGGCTCTGATCGGTCAGACTCACTTCAGCTCAGTTGGAAGCTTTTCTCCTATTGGCTGATTTCGATTTGACCCTTAACCCCTACAGCGCGGAGATAGACGTCTGGGCCCGTATTCTCGTACAAGTTACGATATATCGTAGGCTTCGGATTGGTCGAGATGGACATCTCGACCAATGGGAAGCCTACGATATATCGTAAATTGTACGAGAATACGGCCCCTGATGTCAAAATCTCACGTCCACAAACGTCAGATCCAGAATAAAACTATTTCTAATAGCCATAGACCCATAACATAGGTATTCAAATGAATCTCAAAGAGCTAACTAAGACATTTATGATGATTTCAAATTGAAAAAAACTTTTTTCGTATGGTTCATGCAAAAATATATGAGTGCTTTAAGGGATAACTGAACATTGTTCGGACATCTTGAGTTTTCAGAGTAAAGCCTTGCCGGTGGATTGTTACTTCCTTCTCTCTTTCACTTTTTGTTTGTGAAGTGACGCTCGAAATGCATTTCTGAAAATAACTACATTGTTTTTCTACTGTGTATTGTTGTCTCATGAATTGAATATAGGTGTGTCTTTCTCATCCTGGAAAGGCAGGGGGCCTGGAAAGTCGGAGGTCACAGATTCGAGCCCCACACAAGTTTCAAAGAAACAAAATGTTTCTTCCCCACTCACTCGTAAAGATTCGATATTGTGGGGAGCCTTCGTGATCGAGAGGTAGCGTGCTCGGCCCCAGACCACTAGGCGCAAATTTCGAATCCTGTGTCTGGAGGGAAGTGTCATCTCATTCATCTCTCCATACTCAGGAGGTTCTCCTGGTCGAGTTTTACTTAGCCTACATGTGCACAAAGGTGGCCTAAAACCCCATTCATTTCATTTCATTTGTTGTCTCATGACTTGAATTAGCCTAGGTGTTTCTTTCTCATCCTGTATATAACCATGTAAAAACCCTCTCGTGACACGAGAAGAAAATCACGTGGCGGGTTCGATCAGAAAGCCTCAGGAATTGATCAGTGTGTTTTTTATCCTGGTGATACTGGGGATTAGCCTTTTATTTCAGTGTCACTGCGTCAATACTACTCTAATTCCATGGGTGTGTCAGGTCAGCGAAGAACCGCTACACAGAAAACACGAGACGATTACCCAATGACGGATTTATGTTGGGCCAGGGACGAAAACGGTGGACAACATGAATCCGGTAAACGTGTCGTGTTTACTGACGAGCACGCCCTGCAAAGCCAAGCAACTGTAACTGGTTGCATAAAACATCAGCCGCTACCGCTGTTTACTTTTGACAAAAATGAAATGGATCGGGCTTTAGGCCACCTTTGTGCACATATATGCTAAACTGGGCCAGGAGAACCTCCTGAGGATGGTGAGATGATTTAGATGACACTGTCCTCCAGACACAGGATTCGAAATTCGAGCCCTGGCGGTCTGAGGACGAGCACGCTACCTCTCGGTAACGGAGGCTCTCCACAATAGTGACTTTCACACGTGGATGGGAAAGAAACATTTTTTGTTTCTTTCAAACCGCCGAGACCGGGAACCGAACCCCGAACTCTGTTTACTTTTGACATGCACTATGAAATAAAATGGCTGTAACTTTTTATGTAAAACGTAAGCGGTTGCTGCAGTTTTCTTTGACCTGGACCCGTATTCCCGTACAAGTTACGATATATCGTAGTCTTTTGATTGGTCGAGATGGCCATCTCGACCAATCTGAAGCCTACGATATATCGTAACTTGTACGAAAATACGGGTCCCGCATTGTAAAGTCAAACAACAGTGAGGACGGTACGCCTGTTTGTCTTATCACAGTAGAGCCCGCATCTACCACACCAAGGCCTGTAACACCAACGCCGAAACCTGGAACCATAGAGTTAACTCTATGCTGAAACTAAGGCCCCGGTCACACCTGACACAAAAGTTAAACCCCAATCACAGCTCCGGCTGAAACTAAAGCCCACATCACACATATGACTAAACCTGAAGAAAGCCCTTGTATACTACACAGCCCTGGGATCAAACCACCAAATCTGACATCGACCAGTTTAGCCAAAGAGTCATCTCGTTGGCCAAAGTAGGATTCACTCCAGTCCGCCATAAACGCACCCGACTACATAACTTAAGCTAAAGCCCCAGTCATATCTACACACACCTTGCCGTATCAGGTCTGACCGTCAGACTACCAGTCTGACCTTGACAACAGGTGTGTGTGAAGCGGGTACGAAAATGAGGGGTGCGAGCAACATGAATATTCATTATGACGTCACCGGTTTACTGACTGCAGCGTGGTGGTCACACTCAGGTCAGATTGTTTAGGCCGCCTGAATCAACTGTGAATTGGCCAGGGACGAGGAGGGAGGAGGGGGGTTTTGAACCCATAGCACATATACGGGTTATCCAGGTTCTGCCGGTGGCAGACAACTGGATAGATGAAGATGATCTTCACATGACACGTAAACTTAAAGAGGTAGTATTTTCTATACAAACCTGAAAAATGCACAATTATCTGATTACATGATGGCCAAGCAAACACAAAACATTTGTATATCATTTGTACAATGTCGGACCAACGTCCTCGACGTTTGTCCAGCATTGTACAAATGTTATATACAAATGTGTTTGTGATATAATCTGCTAGGTCTGACCTAGCCGTGTCGATCTCTCCGAGGCCGTGGATTGATGTATTTGCTTTACGTGAAAAATTCAGCATGGCGGTGACTGGGAGCGATAACGACCACAAGCTCCAAAAAATGTCCATATCTTTTTATTGACTGTGCGACCTGTGAGCTGAGCACGCGGGCATGGAACTGAAATGTTAATGATTCTAAAAAAAATCTTATCGACCTGATTAATCGGAGGCAAGTCGTAGATATGACCGTCCAAAGAAATGTCCCACTATTTTGTACGAGGTCAATCTGTAGCTGAAACCTGTTTCAGCCACTGGGGCTAGGTCTGACCCTGTTTAAGTCCACATCTGATGTGTCAAGATATGACGTGGAACCAACCCATCTGTGGGAGGGTGACCTTAACATACTTGACATTTCTACGGATGACCTTTGTCACGTGAGCTGCGGTTCATGAGAAGCCCTCAATGACTTTACCACGGCCGAATTACATTTGTAAATTAATCCCAATAATCAGCCTGGCCCGCGCTGATAACCTTGTTTGTGTGGCCGCCATTTGGCAGGGGATATACAAGGTAAAATTGAGTCAGAGCCAGGCGAGGTTTTTTCGGAGATCAATACATGCGGCTTCAAGATCAATGCCTAACCCCCTTACCACTAGTACCCGTCCTCTCCGAGGCCGTGGATTGCTGTAATCGTTCCACCCAAAAAAATCAACGTTTTTCAACAGGGCAGTGACTGAGGGCGATCTCGACCTCAAGGTCCTAAAAATATCTATACATTTTCAATGACTGTGTGGAAAATGAGCTGAGCATGCGATCTTGTAGCTGACAGGATACGGATTGTAAAAAAGCTATTATCGACCTGATTATTCGATTTCAAGTCTTAGATATGACCATTCAAAGAAATGTCCCACGATTTTGTACGAGGTCAATCTGTGATTTAATCAGATGATAAAACGGATAAACCCTTAAAGCGCCGAATTTTATTATGAAAACATTAGACGCCAAAGTGTTTTTTTCAGTTTTTAATCATTATAGACGTCTTATTCAGGTCTTTCCGATTCATTTGAATACCTATGTTCTGGGTGTACGGCCTTTAGAAATAAGTTTAATTTTACAGTGCGGGGATAGACTTCCGCACTGTAAAGGTTAAGCTTTGTGACAACCATTTTCAATGACCTTGAGATTTTTCTATTTGTATTCAAATAATTTCATTGAACACACAGCTCTCTTATGCAGGCCTACCTCCTCTAACCTAGCTCTACTGGGTAGGTATATCTCCTCACGTTTTCATGTATCTAGAAAACTTAAGAAAATGACTTACTTTTATGAAAAATATCCATGTGGATTATATCTGAAATAGAAGGTAACGTCATTATTGAGATGGTTTGTACCATGGTTAGACTTGCAAACAATTATATTGAAAATGTTATTTCTGAACGGCTTACTCTGGAAGCTCTGTGGAGCATAGCTTACCTACTGCAACGATGAAAAATCTGTGAAACGCAGTGACGTCACCGGCAACCATTTTGAATGGAAACTCGGCGAAAACAAAGTTATATCAGACCACCTGCCCCATGCTTCATTGTATAGCTAGCTCGGTGACAACAATGGAGGTCAAGGCCATTGAGTTGAATGTATACAGACGTCCAGTCAACGTCAGTCACTGGACATTTCGACAACGTCGTCTATTCCTATGCATGGCAAAATTTATTATGTTATTTTGCACTATTTGGTCTTAATTGGGCGGGGGCCCTAGGGTAGTGGTTAGCACCGCTGCCTTTCACGCCAGAGTGCGGGGTTCGGTTCCCGGTCTCGGCGGTTAAAGAAACAAAAAATGTTTCTTCCCCATCCACGTGTGAAAGTCAGTATTGTGGGGAGCCTCGGTGACCGAGAGGTAGCGTGCTCGGCCTCAGACTGCCAGGGCTCGAATTTCGAATCCTGTGTCTGGAGGACAGTGTCATCTAAATCATCTCACCATTATCAGAAGGTTCTCCTGGCCCAGTTTAGCCTATATGTGCAAAAAGGTGACCTAAAGCCCGATTCATTTCATTGATCCTAATTTTTTTCAAAATTTTCCAAGTATGCTAAACACCCTCTCGTTTTATACTGAATACACCACTGGCACCAACCAGTAACATGACGTTGAATCAATGTTGGTTCACGCTGGTCCAACGTCGTAGACGGTGGACCTACGTTAAACCAGCATCGATTCAACACTCCCATTTGATTCTAAATACACCACAGACATCAACCATGACGTTGAATCAATAATCAATGTAGGGTTAACGTTGGTCCAACGTCGTAGACGGGGAACCAACGTTAAACCAACATTGATTCAACGTCTTGCCTATGCTGGAACGTTGGAACGTTGAGTTTTGGTGGAGAGAATGTCAGACTTTGAGTTGATCATTGCATCCCAGCAAACACAAGATGCTGACCCGATGTTGGCTCAAAGCTGGGCCAGCGTTTACGACGTTGGCCCAGCATTGAACCAATATTGGATGATAGTCTCGTGCTTTCTGGGGGAGCACGTGACTGGATTTGAGATGTTACATTGTCACGTATTTTGGGCGGGAGAAGCTGCACCAGACGCCAGGTAGATCATTTATCTTAATCAGCAGACCTGTGTCAGAGTCAACACCTCTCCCCCAGAAACACGACCACACAAACAACATCCGGTGCACACTTTGCCAAGGTGACTTTGTCACGAAAATAAAACATAAAACCAACAATATGCCATCATTACATCGCAAACATAACGGTTGTAACCATGCATGTCTTTTAAATGTAGAGTTATTTTTAACTAAAAGTAAATTCGTGTTTTATTTTCGGCCGATGGGGATCAATGCGTCTACTCTCTCCCCGGAACATATTCCAAGCCTGATTGCTCCCCAAGGCGCTGCCGCGTCAATAATTAGTCCCTCCGCTACAGACACAATAAACAACAGTTTGAAATCAATGGGCGACAAAAACACAGCGAATTCACCACTGTGCATAGATCTGGCCATATCTCACAGTGTGATGCTTCATGACTGTCAGATATCTGACAGTGTGCTGGAGCTCTCATGTGTAACACTTAATGACTGTCAGATATCTGACAGTGGATTTATGGTGGGTAACGCTTCATGACTGTCATATATCTGACAGTAGAGCTCTGTTGGGTACCGCTTCATGACTGTGAGATATCTGACAGTGTGCTGGAGCTCTGATGAGTAACACTTAATGACTGTCAGATATCTGACAATGAAGTTATGGTGGGTCACGCTTCATGACTGTCATATATCTGACAGTGGAGCTCTGTTAGGTAACGCTTCATGACTGTCAGGTATCTGACAACGTTTAGGAGTTATGGTGAGTAGGCTATTAATGCTGCATGGCTGTCAGATATTTGACATTGTGTTTGAGTTCTGGTGGGTAACGCTTCATGAATTGTCAGATATCTGACAGTGTGTTTGAGTTCTGGTGAGTAACGCTTCATGAATTGTCAGATATCTGACAGTGTGTTTGAGTTCTGGTGGGCAACGCTTCATGACTGTTATAGGGCCTATAAGAGTGTTGGAGTGCCGATGGGTAACGCTTCATGTGGGAATGGAATAGAGCAAAGCATCCAGGCTACAATATCTACATTTTATTTTGATTTGAAACCCGCTTACATCATTCATTCATTCATTCATTCATTCATTCATTCATTCATTCATTCATTCATTCATTCATTCATTCATTTAAAATTCATTGAATTATTTATTCAGCTGCAGAGGCTTTATACTGTACATACAAGAGAAGCGTTTAAAATACCTTGATTTTTATATTTTCAATACTCAATATAGGCCTACTATATTGATTACATCAATTAAGTGAGCAAATAAGAGCTTCAAATAGCTTGTCATCAGTTGACGAAGAAGTTCACAAAGGTTATATAAATGGACATGGTCATGTGTGTGGAATCAGCGAGGCGTCATCGTCACGTGTACAAGTTCACAAAGGTTCATCTGGTCGATATATCTATTCACTGAAGAGCTAGCCATCCAAACAATCCGATGTGGAACGACAAATGACAATGTCCTGGCTCCCTTTATCTCATATCCTTACAGCCATAATATAGGCCCAACGAGAAATAGTTAGATATTCATTGAGCGCAGGTGTTTATTCGCGTGCGATATGGGAAAATACAGCACTCAATAGATAAGGGACTAACCATCTATGGGGAGGGGGGGGGGGAGGAAGATATATAAAAAATAAAGTTTGTCTTCACAAAAGTCAGAATTTTTGTTGTTGAAAATGTGGACCAAAATAAAGTTTGTTGACAGAATTGATGAAGAATATGTTGATCAGAATAAACCACCTAAATCTCATAAGTCCTTATTTAAAAGAAACATAAAAAAGTTTATCTGAAGTTCATCGCCAAATTGTTTTCTAGCTGAGGTAAAAAATAAATGAAGTCGATCCCCTCGCTGAATTAATGTTAGTCCACTGTCTGCGACTTTGACCCAGCTTTCAACCAATGTATTGTGCTCGCTTGGTGGATATTGCCTTCCTGGAGGTTAAAAGCGCTCATCGGAACTTTCACATTTTACTGACGGGGGATCTTTCACGTTTTCTCCGTGTCTCAGATGAGCTAGACGTGAATGAATCACCTATGAATAAATTAACGCCGGAAGTGGGTGGCATCCGGGGATCTATTTTTAGACTGGCGGCTACCGCACCTGGATCCAGATGATCAATATGAGGACCTCCGCCTGTGCTTTAGGTCCCAGGGCGGGTAAACCAAGGCTGTCTGACATATAGCCAGAACAAAAAGGTTTTATTGACCGTTTGCATGCCAGCTATGACATAATGTGGTCATTTTATTTTTTATGCGTTTTTCATTAACCCTTTCAAGCCTGAATTTACCATTGTCATCTTCATCCAGTACAAGCCGCGAATTGCTGCCGCAATTCTCGACTTCTAGTGGATGAAGATGACTTGATGTAGTGTGAAAATTAAAAAAAAATTGCCATAACAAAAAGGTTTTATTGACCGTTTGTATGTCAGCTATGACATAATATGGTCATTTTATTTTTTATGCGTTTTTTATTAACCCTTTCAAGCCTAAATTTACCTTTGTCTTGATGTAGTGTAAAAATTAAAGAAAATTACCATGTATTGGTAAACCAGTTTCATGGAAATTCCCGTTCTAAAACCCTTGGTTGTAGGAAAATTAAGTCTGTTTTCAGGGATGTAAAATGACGCTTTAATGCATCGTCAGGGCTTAAAAGGTTATTGCGGAAAGGTTGTTTTAATTGTTGCTGGTATCTGCAGCGTCGCCAATAATATCTGAAAACGTGTAAAACCAGCCACTTCCGCCAGGGCACGCATGCCCGGTATGAGACAACATAAACTTCCGGAAAGGGTATCACACAACAAATAAATAAAACACGTTGGTCACGATTGATAGCCACAGTGAATGTGGCTGTAGGCACGCTTGTTTTAACCTTCAACTGATAAGCACAACTATGCGTTCAAACGATAATATCACCCCGAAAAGCAATCTTTTGAATGTTAAATATGCCTCACGACTATAATTAGGAAAACAAACTTGACCTACAATTTGACAGACCTGAATAATTTTCACTAACTTGAAGCTGTGTATCGCGACAGCGAGACACGGATTCAAGTGAGTGGAAATTTGAATTAAAATAAAACCTGTAGATTGTGTTATTTGATGAGCTAAGCATCCATCACAAACAAACCGTATAGATAGGAAGGGTATTCCCCCTGACCCAGGGCAGGGGGAATACCCTTCCTATCTATATGATATGTCTGTGATGGATGCTCAGCTCATCAAATAACACAATTTGGTAAACCATATAGAAAGAAAGGGTATTCCCCTGCCCTGGGCCAGGGGAAATATCCTTCCTATTTATACGATATTCCAAATTTCATTATGTGATGAACTGAGCATCTATCACAAACAAACCATGTAGATAGGAAGGGTATTCCCCCTGGCCCAGGGCAGGGGGAATACCCTTCGTATCTATATGGTTTACCAAACTGGGTTATTTAATGAACTGAGCATAGATCACAAACAATTGTATTATTTTCAGGCACATTTTATTTGTTTATAGCCTATAGTGGCCTTTATTTGTAAGTATTTATTTATTAAAGTGGCATGAATATAGGCCCCCACATATACAACATAGACATAAATATCATAGTCATGAACAGCAGGATATGCCGGGCCAATTTGGCTTATAATGTTTCTTTATAAAAGGTTACAACAAACAAAACGTAAACAGTTTGCCGAGGAGGAAAGTATTACACATATAAACAGGTCTTTCTCTTAGCCCAAGCTTTGCATATAAAATTTATTGTTTCTCTCCAACATTTGGTGATTAAAAAGGTGATTTTGCTTTAAAGGTGAATTGGTGAAATCGGCGTTATTTCGCATAATATTGTATATATAATCAAATCTCATATCAGCGAAGACATTTCATTTCAACAAGAAATGGTATTCATCTTCGATTTCGCCAGATGCGCAAATTGAACAGACACATGCTTCCAGTTTCAAAGAGCGTGTCTGTCCAGTTGGGCGGGGGCCCTAGGGTAGTGGTTAGCACCGCTGCCTTCCACGCCAGAGTTCGGGGTTCGGTTCCCGGTCTCGGCGGTTTGAAAGAAACAAAAAATGTTTCTTCCCCATCCACGTGTGAAAGTCAGTATTGTGGGGAGCCTCCGTGACCGAGAGGTAGCGTGCTCGGCCTCAGACCGCCAGGGCTCGAATTTCGAATCCTGTGTCTGGAGGACAGTGTCATCTCAATCATCTCACCATCCTCAGGAGGTTCTCCTGGCCCAGTTTAGCCTATATGTGCACAAAGGTGGCCTAAAGCCCGATTCATTTCATTTTTTGTCTGTCCAGTTGTATCGTCTCTAACTCTCTGTCTACGGCCTGTTTCTGCTCTCAAAAGTAAAATTCCACAACAAAATTGAGCGAAAATACTTCTATACCCTAGCAGCACAAGGGTTAATCTTATCACCGCTAAGCACGACTGTGGTGGTTTTTAACCCTTAAAGCGGTGAATTAATTTGTTAAAAAAATATCGCAACCAAAGGTTTTTTTATTTTGAAATCATCATAACTCTCTTAGTTAGCTCTTTCTGATTCATTTGAATACGTATGTTTTGGGTCTACGACCATTAGAAATATGTTGATTCTTCGTCAGACGTCTGATTCTATCTAAAGTCGATCCCCGCGCTGTAAGGGTTTATCTGTTTTATTAGCTGATTTAATAACTTGGCCAAAATAAAAAAATCTGAAATAAAAACAACTACCACGACACCACTTATAAAAATGTCTCCGACATAGTTCCTTGTTTTTGCCTTAAATCACTGTTATTGTGAATGAAATAAATGTGTGTTTAAACATCAAGATCGGCAAATATTTTGTCTCAGATCAGTAATTTTCACCCACTTGAAGTTGTGGGTCGCGTTAGCGAGACACAACTTCAAGTGGGTGAGAATTTGAATGAGATAATTTAGCGGGTACAGGGTTAATTGGTGAGATTTCCGTGGGATAAGGTCTGGAATCTGAGATCGTGACTAACACGTTTGATTCATTAGCGTCTGGACAGCAGGTCTGAGAAGCCAATCAACGCTAAATTAAAAACCTTGACCTTTTCAACGACGACTGCAAACTGTACACAGTGTAGGCCTACAGTGCAGTACGTAATAGCAGACTGTATGCCAACGCGATACAGAATCTGTACCGGGTAATAAAATACTATGTAAGCCGAAACGCTATACAGTGTCTGTATTACCAGACTCTGTAGGCCAAAACGCGATACGGAGTCTGTAACAAAAAACTCTGTATGCCAACGCGATACAGACTCTGTAATAACAGACTCTGTAGGCCCACGCGATACAGAGTCTGTAATAACAAACTCTGTAGGTCAAAACGCGATACGGAGTCTGTAACAAAATACTCTGTATGCCAACGCGATACAGTGTCTGTAATAACAGACTCTGTAGACCTACGCGATACAGTGTCTGTAATAACAGACTGTGTAGACCCACGCGATACAGTGTCTGTAATAACAGACTGTGTAGACCTACGCGATACAGTGTCTGTAATAACAGACTGTGTAGACCTACGCGATACAGTGTCTGTAATAACAGACTGTGTAGACCTACGCGATACAGAGTCTGTAATGACAGACTGTGTATACCTACGCGATACAGTGTCTGTAATAACAGACTGTGTAGACCTACGCGATACAGTGTCTGTAATAACAGACTCTGTAGACCTACGCGATACAGTGTCTGTAATAACAGACTTTGTAGACCTACGCGATACAGTGTCTGTAATAACAGACTGTGTAGACCTACGCGATACAGTGTATGTAATAACAGACTCTGTAGACCTACGCTATACAGAGTCTGTAATAACAGACTATGTAGGCCAAAACGCGATACAGAGTCTGTAATAAAAGACTTTGTATAGCGTTAGCATAAAGAGTCTGTAATAACAGACTCTGTATGCCAACGCGATACAGAGTCTGTAATAACAGACTCTGTAGACCTACGCGATACAGTGTCTGTAATAACAGACTGTGTAGACCTACGCGATGCAGTGTCTGTAATAACAGACTCTGTAGACCTACGCTATACAGAGTCTGTAATAACAGACTATGTAGGCCAAAACGCGATACAGAGTCTGTAATAAAAGACTTTGTATAGCGTTAGCATAAAGAGTCTGTAATAACAGACTCTTGTATGTATGTATGCCAACGCGATACAGAGCCTGTAATGATAGACTCTGTAGACCTACGCGATACATTGTCTGTAATAACAGACTCTGTAGATCTACGCAATGCAGAGTCTATAATAACAGACTCTGTATGGAAACGCGATATAAAGTATGTAATAACAGACTCTGTAGACCCACACGATACAGAGTCTGTAATACCAGACTCTGTAGACCCACACGATACAGAGTCTGTAATACCAGACTCTGTAGACCCACACGACACAGAGTCTGTAATACCAGACTCTGTAGACCCACACGACACAGAGTCTGTAATACCAGACTCTGTAGACCCACACGACACAGAGTCTGTAATACCAGACTCTGTAGACCCACACGACACAGAGTCTGTAATACCAGACTCTGTATACCCACACGACACAGAGTCTGTAATACCAGACTCTGTAGACCCACACGACACAGAGTCTGTAATACCAGACTCTGTAGACCCACACGACACAGAGTCTGTAATACCAGACTCTGTAGACCCACACGACACAGAGTCTGTAATACCAGACTCTGTAGACCCACACGACACAGAGTCTGTAATACCAGACTCTGTATACCCACACGACACAGAGTATGTAATACCAGACTCTGTAGACCCACACGACACAGAGTCTGTAATAACAGACTCTGTATACCCACACGATACAGAGTCTGTAATAACAGACTCTGTAGACCAACGCTATACAGAGTCTGTAATAACAGACTCTGTAGACCTACGCTATGCATTCAGAGTCTGTAATAACAGACTCTGTAGGCCTACGCGATACAAATATCTAATAACAGACTCTGTAGGTCAACTCAATACAGAGTCTGTAATAACAGACTCTGCAGACCTACGCGATACAGAGTCTAAAATAACAGACTGTGTAGACAGAATCTGTAATCTTTGTCATTCTAAAAAACTGTGCTCCGATTATTCCTTGACCAACCGATCGATAGCGCAATGAATGAAGACGTCCTCGTTTAATCATTGATTTATATATATATAGTTGATAATGACAGATTTACACCTCGTACTTGGTGTCTGAGTGTTTATATTATAGGTGAATTTGAATATGGTTACTCTCACATTCTACAGACACAATGTAATGCTCGTTGGTTTCTGTCCGCTGTGGTGGTATTCACCCGATGCTGTTTCAATGTTGGGACAGCGTCGAAGACGGTGGCCCAACGTTCAAACAGCATCGGTTGAATGCCCGGTGTTTGCTGGTATAATGTTGCTTAATCCCTTCTACCAACCTCACAGTTTGGTGTTCAAACATTGGTTCAACACTGGGCCGATAACTAACACTATGGCCCAGCATGAATACAACGCTGGGCCAGCATTCTGTGTACGCTCTGTAGACGGGGCATGGGTGAGTCCGCCTGATTTATCAAGTT
Organism: Flabesymbios commensalis; assembly: GCA_964017125.1. Classification (NCBI taxonomy): domain Eukaryota; kingdom Metazoa; phylum Annelida; class Polychaeta; order Terebellida; family Flabelligeridae; genus Flabesymbios; species Flabesymbios commensalis. Next base: position 2,034,437 of record OZ024905.1, read on the forward strand.
ACAAATCTAATCTCGCAGATTGTGACTCGAATAAACAACTGATTACTCGACGACTACCAACGGTCGTCTGTCACGTGACACCATCTCGTGCATCTCTGTCATTTCTGGGTGGGTTTTTCGTAATTCCGTTGGGTCAATACATCAGAAATCACTTACGCAGCTTCCACCCTACTGTCCGATTTCAACTGAATGGATACCCGGGTCACGTGACCCCAAACATGACGCTTCATTGGCTAAACTCGCCCGTAGCTCTCATTCTCACCCGAGAACATTGAATTTTTTGCAACCTCCTGGGACTTTGAATAAACATAACCTAACCGGAGATATTGAATCAATGTGGGTTTAATCCTTACAGTGCGGGGATTGACTTTAGTCGTCAAATTCTGACGTCTGAAGTCGATCCCGGCTGTAAGAATCAACATATTTATAATGGCCAGAAACCCATAACATATGTAATCAAATGAATCAGAAAGAGCTAACTAAGACATTTATGATGATTTCAAATTGAAAAAACCTCTTTGGCTGCGATGTTTTTTTAACAAAATATTTCAGGGCTTTAAGGGTTTAATGTTGGGCCGACTTCGTAGACGGTGGATCGGCATCAAACCAGCATTGTTCATGGTTTTGTGATCACGGGCAGTTCCCAGCAGCAGCCCATTGAAAGTACAGGTTCACACCAAGTACCATAATGTGATGAGGAGCGGTTGATTTCGCTGGGGACGGATTATAAACGGGACGATCTGTCCAGGCCATTTTGCTCAGCTGTACGCCTCCCTCAGTGATACAGGGACAGTGTCTGTCACTCAGGGCTTCTCACAGTCACACAGACTCTCCCAGTAGTCTATGTGACAGAGGGAATCAATTATTGATGCCGATTGTAAAGAAGTGTTTGGAAATGTCATCCCCTTGGCTATTAAAGGGTGTATCTGCCACTTTGAAAAGTGGCAGATACGCCCTTTCATATCCAAAGGGACGATGTAACAATAAATTTATGGCTATAGAATCAGGATGATTATTCCAACCAAGTCTTTAGAATTGTATTCCCAGACGCAAAATATATGAAAGTATCATAATCAGACGTCATATCTAGGCCTATACAGTATGATAAAGACGTGCCCTTATTCCCGTAGAAGTTGCAATATATCGTAGGACTCGGATTGGTCGAGATGGTCTGTCTGTCGTTTAGTGCACTATTAGTGGGTCATCATCCAATCTCTCTAGGGACGAGGGGGGGGGGGGGGTCCAGAGTATTTTTGAGATAATTATTTGGTACTGAATTTTCGTGAAATAAATAATTGTCTGGAGGACATGTTGTAAATAAATATTTATTGACTTTTAAAAAATTGTTTGCCTCGCTACTCTCGGCATCATTAAATGACGCTTAATGTGAAACCTTGTTTCGCTCCTTAACCTCCAAATCTTAACATCCTAAACCTTGATTGGGATCCAATTTTGTAGACAGACAAAATAAGCTAAGAAAGAGAAATAAATATTTTGTTACTGGGTGTGACAGGGTGAACCCCCACTATTAAATTCCAAATAAAGCTGAGCCAAGTCAATCAAGCGGAGACCTTGGCCATGACCCCAGAGGACACGGAATGAGCACGTGTCTGGAGGGGTGACTGCGCACGCGTGTCCTCGTAATTAGGTCACACTGTCACCCTAGCTAATACAAGACGTTGAACAAATGTTTAATGTTGGCCCATCGTCTTCGACGTTGGGCCAACATTAGATTACCATTGGTTGAATGTTTTACTGTTTGCTGTCATAGAAGTGCGCTGTGGACGTATAACAGTGTTGACTGTTACAGTCGCAGGATGTGACAATCCTCAGAAAAAGCGTGGAACTATTCACCCAAATTAACGGCTGAAGATACAAGTGTAGAAAATTCAATTTTTTTGCAGATCGATGGAAAATTAAAAAAAATTAAAAAATAAATCAGATGCATACTACGTCAAAAAAAAGTTTTAAAATCACATTTAATATGATCCTGTAATGAGCTTTCCGGTAATTATGTATTGTCATTCACAACGTAGGCTACAATAAATTCATTCATGTTTGTAGGAAATATAAGAAATATATGAGGTATGTGTATAGTAAATATATGCCACATATCCGGTATGTAAAAAGTAAAGCTGAGTTCTGGGACGATCATAAACGTTAATTGAGTTGATAGCCAAGCTCATTTTAACCGGTAGGCCTATATATGTTGAGACTTAACTTCTAAGATCGTCTCACCAAGGCAGTTTTCACAGTAATGATGAAATCGGGTTTACAATACAATTATTTATAAGACGTATACAGTTATATGTATGTACGTAAATTATATTAAATGTAACAGTTATATGTAGCATCCGCCTGTATACCACCACAGAGAATCTAAAAGAAGAAAAATGTATCATATTGACAATAATTCACACGAGTAAACAAGGCATAAACATAATAATAAAACGTCATCATTTTTGTCACCTACCTGACTTACCTGGTGAAGGGGGTAGGGTGATTAGTGCGTACAATAACCTAACCCCCCCCCCTTACACTCTTCTCTTCTCTGCTGGGTTGAATGCTGATTATAATATTCCATGGCTCAATCTCAGGATGTCCAATATGTCCAATATGTCACGAACATGAGATACATATAAAGCACGTACACAACATCAAAGCTCATTTATCAAACAAAACAGAAAACGATTCATTGAGGGAAATATAACCTAATCCTAATTATCACCATGTCAGCTGAGATCAACTAGTTTTTTATTATTTATTTATTCATAGATTTTTTGCTTGATTGATTGATTGATCTGAGGTTGATCTGATTAAATAATCATTCGATCAATCATTCAATGATTGATCGATTGTCCAATTGATTGATTGTCCAATCAATCAATCAATCAATCAATCAATCAATCAATCAATCAATCAATCAATCAATCAATCAATCAATCAATCAATCAATCAATCAATCAATCAATCAATCAATCAATCAATCAATCAATCAATCAATCAATCAATCAATGATTGATTAATTGATTGATCGATTGATTGATATTTTGACTGATAAGTAATTGTTTGATTGAATAAATGATGAACTGATCGATGGATTGCTTGCATCATTTTTCTAGGTTATATCTGGTGTTTTCGTTATTAACTAACGTATGTTCATGGGGTTTTATCCTTTGGGTATTATTTACCTCATACATGATTTAGGTAATGTTTTTATTATCCATGACACAATATGATATTTCCTTACTAAAGTGTGTTTCATTGTAGGTCTATGATTATCATGATAGATGTGTTTTATTGCAGTGTTAATAATAGTAAATGTTCTATTTATATGAATCAAATAAAATTTCAAATCATATGCCTGGGTGACTTAAATCAGTTTGTACTTTAATAGTAAACAGTGTATCTGTATCTGTATATTACGTGGCAGTACGCACTATTGTGCTGTCGCGCCACGGGAGTAACTTAGCAAGGCCTGTTATCATTCATGGTCTTATATATGTGCCAAGTACCCCATATTGTGGATTTTTATGGGTCTCGCCGGATGGAAACTGCGCCTACGTCCATTGAGGTTCTTTTACGTCCAACTCAAAGTCAGTCAGACGAGCCATCTGATTTACGTGATCCCAGGCGGGTACCCATCCACTTATGAACCGGGCGCTTCGTCGCTTAACTTCAGTGATCGAGCAGATATCGATGAGCGAACGCCGTATTCCGTATTATTCAGTGTGCCCTCACTCTCTCTATATTTTGTTTTAATTTACAATATAAGTTTCCGGTGCCCAAATGTGTTCTGAGGTCTGGTGATGTTAGAGTTAAAATATACACACGTACAAGACAAAACAATACTAACCTGGGCTGAAAAAAATATGAAAAGTTCCTAGCCTTTATTTCATGTATATATATTAAAATCCGATGAAGTATATCTTAAAATCCGATGTAGTATAAAGTCTAAGGTATTTAATTTATATTTACATCCACTTTCGGTTGTGCCTGGCAGCCGCGATCCACAACTTCGGGTGGGTGAAATGAATAATAATCATATTTGTCTAATTTGAGGTAAAACATTTACAATTCATATTCCTCGTATTTTCATAACATTTTATGACTTAATTGATACAACAGCTCCCACGCAGCAATCAATGAAAAATACCATTCTAATAAAATAAAAGTAACATATAAATGTTATGAAAGGTCAGAACTTTGATGGAATTTAGATTTCATATCAAATTAACATTTTTTTCAACCTTTCCAAGCCTGACTTTACATTGTCATCTTCACCCACTACAAGCCGCGATTTGATGTCGCAATTCTCGACTTGTAGTGGATGAAGATGATTTGAAGTGCGTGTAAAATTAAAGAAAATTGACATGTATTGGTAAACCAGTTTCATGGAAATTTCCATTCTGAAACTCCTAGTTGTAGGAAAATTCGGTCATTCTTCAAGGATGGAAAATGATGCTTTAATGCATCGTGGGGGCTTAAAGGGTTAATATATCCCAGAACATGTGGGTGCGGCATGGGTATTTAAAAGGTTAATTTAATTCCTATGTGGTTAAAGGGTGCACACTATTCTGTGGTTAACCCTTTAACCCTTAAATCGCTGAATTAATTTGTAAAAATCATCATACATGTCTTAGTTAGCTCTTTCTGATTCATTTGAATACCTATATTTAGGTCTACGATCTTTATAACTACTTTTCCTCTTACATTGTGAGGATCAACTTTAGATGTCAGAATCTGACGTCTACAGACGTCCGATTCTGACGACTAAAGTCGATCCCCGCGCTGTAAGGGTCACCCCCCCCCCCCTATGACGTTCTAATACCCTACGTCTGCAGGCTTTAAAACTAATGTTTATAGAACCGTTTCAGCACTATTTCTAATTTCTTGGAATTGCGCACAGCAATGTTGTGAATCAATATTTCAATGATAAATTCAGGCTTGATATGACTAAAGGTTGGGAACTATTTCTTGGTAAACATGGTAAATCATTACACTGAATTTGATATTTTATTAGCTATTTTTCTGTATATTGTATGACTGAAAAATACTTGTAGTAACTAAAAAGTAACGTGGCCTTGGACACGAATGCCATATATGTCATATGACTGATAGTCTAATAATTATTTTAAATTCGTGCGTGTGGTATCTGCCATGCAACGCCATAGGACAGCATCTTCTTGGTGAAAAGTAAACAGATACTGTATTTTGGCTTTGCGCAGTAGAGCTGTATTACAGTGAATTACTTGATAATACTCGATATGAAGACCAGAAATGGGTGTTATTGTCTATCAGTGTTACTATAATAATTTTTGACCAGTGTTTGATACATGTATTTAGAGCACTGCTGTTGACTGCAGTAGTCATTCTGTGTTTTATTAGCACCTGTATAATCAGTCGTTAAAAATATAATATGTCCTAGATTGTGAAACATTGATAATACTAGTATATTGGGACACCTTTCAAGCCTGAATTTACCATTTGTCATCTTCATCCACCACAAGCCGCGAATTGCTGTCGCAATTCTCGACTTGTAGTGGATGCAGATGATTTGAAGTGGGTAAAAATTAAAGAAACTTGCCATGTATTGGTAAAAAAAAGTGTTATTGAAATGTTCCTTCAAAAACCGTCAGTTATAAATGTTGTATGAAATGAATTATATTTTCAGGGATGTAAAATGATGCTTTAATGCACCGTGAGGGCGTAAAGAGGTAAATTTCCTAAATCGCATAATTTTTCTGTCGTTTGATGTTGTGTATCGCGGTAGTGAGACACAACAGCACTACTTAAATTGAATAGTTTAGCGCTCCAAGGGGTTTTCGTCTACGGATTCGTAAAGGATATATTTGAGCTACTTATCTGCTTATTGTCTACCGGGTATGACTGGGCTGCCTAACTCATTTACTGCCTTGCGATGTCATCAGGGTACTTATTGTACAGAATGTTATCAATCACTTTGTGCAGCAGCATGATCTTCAGCGAAAGTGCTAGGATATTCCGTTTAAGGATATTTGAAGCTGGGATTGCAAATACAATTTTTGGCCAGCTCTTCAGAACTTATTATGACGTTTTCCAGAATTATAGACCGGCGTGTTGCATTGTGTACGTTTTATATGTTTCTAGTATATATATCAAACGTATTATCACATAGATATGAAATAATAAAAGCTACCAATTGACCAAAAATATTTTTAATATCTTTAACTTACGATTGCCAGATAGGTTGTAGGCCTACTATTCTTTATGTTGTGTATTTTGTAGTACAATAATTCGTCCCCCCCCCTTGGATTTAGAAGGTGCTAAACTGCCACTACAAAGTGTCAGTTTAACACCTTCTAACTCCCAAGAGTGACGATGATATCTTATATATGTCTGCAAATATTCACTAAACATATCGTAACCTTGGTGATAAACTCCAAGGGTGACGATCATATCTTATATATGCGTGTAAATATATACTAAACATGACGTCAGCTTGGTGCTAAAGTGTCATATATGCCACTTTGGGAAGTGACATATACTTTAACACCAAGGTGACGTCATTGTAATAAAATGCACTCGCGAAAATAAAAGATCTGAGTTAGCAAATCGGAGTGAACATTGTGTTTAAAATGGGGGCAGTATTTAAATAACAATCGAATGACGAGGATTCATTAGCTGATGCGAGACTGTGCCACTGCAATTGGGTGAATTTGGTGCAATCACATCTACAAAATGACCGCATTTCAACTAATCGAAAAAATCAAATATCCCTCCACAGACCAGCTATACCTAATATTTATAGCCTACTTAGTTTTCTAGAAATAGTCTACTTTTTTCAATTTCATCACGACATTAAATATGTTGAACTACTATTACCATATTTGTCCTTCCACTGAAAGTAGATATCAATGAATTTAACATGTTCGAGGAATTAATATTATCAGTGTCATTCGATCTCGTTTTAAAACTTACAATTCAATTCCCGGTAGTTTTAACCTAATTTGTCGCCAAGGGTTCTAGGAGACCAATTGTAGCACGCAATGTGATGAATTAGAAAAATAATCTTTCATTTGGATTTTGTTAGTTTTCGGTCGCCCAGCAATGACATTTCAAGACTGCTTATCGGATAGGTGCATGTTAGCCATGTGAATGAGTGAGTGAGTGAGTGAGTGAGTGAGTGAGTGAGTGAGTGAGTGAGTGAGCGAGCGAGCGAGCGAGTGAGTGAGTGAGTGTGAGTATTATTTTCTGTACATAATCCCAATATCGCGACATAATGAAACCTTACTAGTTGTGTCTATGTTTGATGTACAAATGCGTACTTGATGTAGGATACAAAATGAATAAATGAAATGAACGAACGAACGGTGCTGTGCACATACAGGCTAATGTAAGCCAGGAGAACAACCTGAAGATGGCGAGATGAATCAGACGGCCTTGTCCTCCCGTCATAACACTGATTTTTTTACGAGTGAACGGGAATTAAAACACACCACCACATGATTTTCTTTGTCCGACCACTACTTTCTAAGGCGGGAATGGAGAGTTATTGTTCATCAAGTGCAGACCAATTATCATGGTAGGCCTATGGTACTATAATCAGTCAGGTGTGACCGAGCTGTTGATTATGAGTAATCTTCATTACGGTCGGATTTGTTTTAAGGAGCTCTACATTCTTAGTTGTGGAAATGGCCTGGGCCTGCAGCCTCGGCCACAGCTAAGAATGTAGATCTATTTGGGCTTTATCCTATATAGAATCTGTTGTTTCTTTGAAGTAATTAGTCTTATTACCAGATTGGAGAGGAGCTCACAAGCTCCATCGTGACAGAAAGACAGGCAGGTAGCGTTAACCATGGCATCAGGATCCCTTTGATGCATTTATCATTTACTGCCTTGCATTTTAAACTCTTAGAGTGCTGAAATATTTTATATAAACCGAGAGACAAGCTAAGACATAAATGTCTTAGCTAGCTCTTTCCGCTTCATTTGAATACCTTTGTTGTCATGGTTATGGGTCTACGGCCAATATAAATATAATAATTCTTTCAGTGCGAAGACCGCCTTTATACGACAGCATCTGACGTCTAAAGACATCAGATGAGGAAATAATTCACCATTTCTCTCATGTGGGCTTTGTGTTGTGACACAAAAGGCTGTGTTACAGTGGGGATTTGGAAAGAGTTGACCTCCAGCATATTGCCAGTAAGAACTTTCCCAGCCAAAACGGCACACTCACCAAATGTTGGTTTAATGTCGGCCAACGTCGCAGACGTTGGTCTAACAATAAAACAGCATTGGGCCAATTTCTCGTTGGAGTAGTATCTTGTAATCAGTTCAGTGGCTGATATCAATGCTGTCAAAGTGTACTCTATAGGCTAATGTAGGCCTACACTTGACCGTCCCACACATGCGCATTTCAAAGCTGTATGAATCTTTAATAAACGTTTGTTCGAAATCTCTCTATTCTCAGAGGGAATAGATCCGCCTGACGCAGTAAATTAAAATTTTATAGCGCAGACTTCCAGGGGCTAACTACATAATTATCTGATTTAAATGTATTTCAACAAATACAAATTGATTGACAACAAGTCTTCCTCTATGTCACTGGTGAAACGTTTCACCTGCAGTTACAACACACTGAGAAACTGGATCAGTTTTTAGTGAAGACAATATTCGTGTCTCGCCATTCCTGCTGCATGCCTCAACATTTTTACAAGCGGAAATGAGCACAGATGATAATGGCATGTGTTTTTTCAAACTGACATTTTCCCGGATTTTAAAAGTCACACGTCTTAATGTATTTTAGCACTTCGGCAGTGGCGGTGATAATTATTGTAAAATTGTAGTCATTTTATGAATACATGGATAAATAAAGAAATAAAGAAATAAAGAAATGAAAGAACGAATGAATGAATGAATGAATAAATGAATGAATGAATGAATGAATGAATGAATGAATGAATGAATGAATGAATGAATGAATGAATGAATTAGTGAGTGAGTGAGTGAGTGCGTGCGTGCGTGCGTGAGTGAGTGAGTGAGTGAGTGAGTGAGTGAGTGAGTGAGTGAGTGAGTGAGTGAGTGAGTGAGTGAGTGAGTGAGTGAGTGAGTGAGTGAGTGAGTGAGTGAGTGAGTGAGTGAGTGAGTGAGTGTGAGTGTGAGTGTGAGTGGTTTAATGGTTTTAGGCCACTATGGCTAACTGGGCCGGGATAACCTCCAGAGGATGGCGAGATTAATTGTGACGAATTGATACATATTATCATGATTATACCACAGAACATGCTGACCCCTCCAGTCATTCAATTGAATTGTTATTTAAAATGGAGCTGGATTATGGACACAATACCATAGTCGGATTCACAATAACAGTGACGAATGATCTTTGCAGATTTCTCAGTAAATTCTCAACAAATTGTTATAAAATATTACAAGCACTATTTTCCAGGGATGATGCGACCACTCATTGAAAAATATTGTATAGTTTATATCGTCGCCTCGGAGCTGAAGGATCCTATCTGCCACTCTGACGAGTGTCAGATAGGATCCTTTAGCTCCGAGGCGACGATATTGTTAAAACTTAGTCTATTCAACGTACAGTGAATAAAAAAATGTCGCCCTCAAACCCCGTCTGACATCAGCTGACATCTGACATCAGCTGACATCTGACATTGGTTCAGAATTGACTCAGGAATCGGCGAAAATCATTAACCCTGGTAAATGAAGTTAATGTGAATCTGATTATAGAAGCGATTATTTTACTCCTCCTCTTAGATCATTGGCTTCTCTCGCCTGGCGTTGCTTTCGTCTTGCGCGGGATTAGAAATCTCAGTGATGGAAAGGCCGGCTTGAAACCTCATCATTTTAATCATAATAGTGTGGAGGTGTTTTTTTTCTCGTGAAGAACAGGGCGATAATACCTCAGAAATCCATCTTGTTCACTGGGCAGAAAAGGGCAAGTTCTAATGGGAAAATTCAGCGGAGTGACATCACCACTTTTCACTTTTATCTGTATATTTTGTTTATATAAATATATATACGAGATATTTCGATGTATAATTGGGTCTTTTTCAGTGACACAATAATACCCTTTTACTTAGGATGGAAACTTAACTGAAAGATGGGAAAGTATAGATTGGTAGCGCCACGACCTTCCCAGAAGTCCCTTTTAAATGTGACTAAATTATGGTGTTTCTAAAAGGCCCAATGGTTAGGTATAAACAAAGAAAGACCCAATAATATCGTAGTTCTGTATATATAGCATATATGTGTGTGTTTGCTTGTGTTGTGCGTGTGTTCCACTGATAATCTTATACGTGAAACTCATCTACCAAAAATAACAAAATATAACAAATAAAAGTAAAGAAAACTTCAAAGAAAAAAGACAACAAAATAAAATGCAAATAAAACTTTTATTGATGAATTATAGCGCCAGCCCAAATAACAAAACGTGCATTATCTGGGCCACATAAACTACTTGCATCATCACGTCTACAAATAAAATAAATGATTATCATGAAGTCGTTATTATTATTTTGAAAATTCCCACGCACCATAACCTGATAACCAGTGATAACCAAAACCTCCCATGCTAGGTATTATATTTCTTGTGATGTTTTTTTGTTTTATTTTTCACTTAAGTTTTCAATAATTAAAATGTATGTTTTAGCATAAAATAGGCTTGATCATCATAAATTTGGTATTGTTTTCGTACCTTGTTTTTATTAATCTAATTACCCGTAAAGCGATGAATTTTTTAATGAAAACCTTATCAATCCCCTCACTGTAAGGGTTAGTAATAGATACATATGGCGGAATAAGATAAATTACGTTTTTTGCTTTTGCTAAAACACCTCTCTCTATACATCATCAACGATACATGCAACATTTGCGTTGCTAGAGACTTATATATATATACATTTTAAAACAAGTTTGAAACAAAATAAAATGCCTCTGATATTCCCAGAATATGTTTTGAGAGACGCTGAGTTAATATGGAAGGTACGTGTCCATTCAACATAAAGAGATAAATAAGACACATTTTTCGTCATTTGAAGCTCAAATTGCGGACGCAATTTTCAGCTTCAAATGACGAAAAACAGAAATAAGCAATTCACAGGACAAGCGCTTAGTCAACCGACCTCTCGTATTTTTCAAGAACCGTGTTCTTATAAACCACATATTCAATTAGTGTGTCCTTGGGTGAAGACTGATGCATCCATGAATAATTTTTTAAGTTAGTCGCTCACTGTTTTGATCATAATTAAGATCTTTTTAACTATTCCAGTGAAAATGAGAGAAATTTAGGCCTCTATTCTGCTGAATTGTTTGCTTATATTTTACATTCGTTCAAAGCTAGAATTGCTAACGCAATTTCAATATTTAATGATGAAAAATATGTATATTTATGAAAAACATTGAAATATTAGATTAACTAAGCATTTAAAAAAACTAAGCATTTCAAAAAACTTGAGTGATATTTCTATTGATCTAAAACATGCTTGAAACCGTAACTATATATAAGGTTCCAGTAGGACAAAGTTTAGGTAATCTGAATCTAGTATTTTGAGTGGGATATGCCCCAGTGTTCTATCAACGAAAGCTGACACTCTATTTCATATGGCCTTGTGTAACAAATCAATCAAACGTAGTGGCATAATCACAACACCTGAATGCTTTATAGGTTCAATCAACGCCGGCGACAAAACACCCCTGGGATATTAATTAATTAGACCCAGGTGTGCATGGATTCACAGGCAGGCTTTATCGACATGGAAAAATATTCTTTTGAAGCCCGCGTTTTTTGTCTTCTGCTGAAGGCTACATAATTAACTCACTACCGTCTGTTACATCTACATGTAAAGTACCATGTGATAACTACCGTCTGTTTCTGTGAATACTGAATTTCAACGTGGTTAACTCTTCACCTTGAAGTAGGTGAGTCGTCACGATTCGCAGAGTTGTGGGCCCACCCCCATGCACAGCATAGAAGTACAATATCATAACTGCGGTCCCTTATGGTGAATACACTGAATTTAACCTAATTAAAGTAGATGTGTCGTCATGATTCGCCGAGTAAACATTCTGGGCGCACAATGCACTAGCACGCATGCGCAGCATGGTCAAAGTCAACAGAAGTGGGGGTTGCCGCAATGTAAATATTATGTTTCAGTGAAACTGCTTTGACCCTTTACTTTTCTGGGAATTTCTGCGATATGTGAATTGATACCGTGCAATCCCCACTTCACAATGAATGAAAATTATCTATATTCTATAATAACTATTTTTAACCCTTTAACCCCTAAAACCTTAAAGCGCTGGAATATTTTTGTAAAAACCATGGACAACAAAGGATTTTTTATTATTTGAAATCATGCTAAATGTCTTAGTTAGCTCTTTCCGATTCATTTGAATACCTATGTTATGGGTCTACGGCGATTAGAAATATTTTAATTCTTACGTGCGGGGATCGTTAGACGTCATTCTGATGACTAAAGTCTATCTCCGCGCTGTAAGGGCTAAGCCCTCACGATGCATTAAATAATTATTTTACATCCCTGAAAACAGACCTAATTTTCCAACAACAATGGGTTTTAGAACGAATATTTCCGTGAAACTGGTTTACCAATACATGGCAATTTTCTTTAATTTTTAAACCATATCGAATCATCTTCATCCACTACAAGTCGAGAATTGCGACATAACAGCATTTCGCGGCTTGTAGTGGATGAAGATGACAATGGTAAAGTCAGGCTTGTAATGGTTAACCGCTAAGTTATTCCAGACTAAGTATCGTACATATGTTTGGTTGTCAGATTAATTATGCAAAATAGTGATCCCGTAAATAATTTACACTGATTAACCCTTAAAACGCTGAAATATGTCATACAAACGATGGAGACCAAAGGGTTTTTTTAATTTAAAATCATCATAAATGTCTGAGTTAGCTCTTTTGAATACCAAACTTATGGGTCTACGGCCATTATATATTTTTTTCAGAGCGGGGTTCAAATTTTAACGTCAGATTCTGAAGTTAAAAGTCGATCCTCGTACTGAAAGGGTTAACCTTTCCAGTACGAGGATGGATTTATGACGCCAGATATAGATCACTGTACTGAAAGGATTAAATGTTTATAAAAGTCATAGACCTTTAACCCTTACAGCGCGGGGATCGACTTTAGTCGTCAGAATCTGACGACTTAAGTCGATCCCCGCGCTGTAAGAGTAAAAATATTTTTAATGGCCGTAGACCCATAACGTACGTACATTGGTCTTCAAATGAAGCAGGAAAAAGCTAGCTAAGACATTTATGATGATTTCAAATTAAAAAACCACTTTGATCTCCATGGTTTATGCAAAAATATTTCAGCAATAAAAGGGTTAATGTAGGTTTGCTGTGCTCTACTATGCCGGTATATTCAGCACAGTGTGCAGCCAGCACGTGGTATTTTTAGTCTCTAATTAACCTTGATAATTACTTCCAAGCCACGTGGCCTATAACTGAACCACCCGCCACAACGGGCGTATTTATAACTGAACCACGCTACTGGTGTTTTTATTGTGGCAAACGTGCCAGGCATTATAGACCCATTATAAACACCATAGATGCAGCTGGTGTAGTTTTTCTGTACATGTAATTAAGGATGATTATAATTTATTCCGTGCTGCATAAAATTATGATCTCTATATCGATAACTATCGTAATCACTTTAAAACATGCTGGTTAATACTTTTAGTTTCTAATAAAATGATCTTTTTAATGATCTGAAAATATCTGTCCCATACCTAATTTCAGATAAGGCTGGTTATTTAAACTGTTCGTTTCATCATATGTTTTTGCAGTGGTATGGTGTAATGGTAGGCCTACTTATTCAAACATAACATGCCTAACGTTTATTTTGTAGTAGGCCTATATCTATAGCTATATCTGAGCTAGTACGATATAGTCCCCTCCACACAGAATTATACTACTATAGAAAACAGTATATGTTAGTCTAGGCTAGCATGCCTAATGATTTGTGTTAACTTTTAAATTATACATATTTCGTGTCAATGTTTATGTGGGTCATATAGCCCAGTGTCTGCAAAACCCATGATGTGGAAATATATATACTGGTCACTGTTGGCTCATGACAACCATCAGGATACGCTGACCCAATGCTGATGTAATTTTGGACCATTGTATGCATCGCTGGCCTAATATTCACAAGTTAAAGTGTTATTTAGTGCCTTTTTTAGCCTTTGTATTTCCCCTTAAACAAGAATATTTGCAAGACAAATTGGCATTGAATTTGCTACATTGACATACATATTTTGATTCAATAGTGGCCATATAAATATAATAACCTACTTAGGCCTACACGTAGATATAAGACTAAGTAATTTTTACTCACTTGGGGCTGTGGGTCGCAATATTAAGGAGACAAAACATTGCATTTTATGACTTAGCGATTTAACACTGTTTAACGATTAAATCATTACAGGTTTGTTGGAATTGGTTAATGTTTATTTTCTGATGAATTAGTGTGTGTATATTGTCTTTGGATGTGCGCCTATGTTACTTTATTGGCATTTATTGTCCTTGGCCTGGTGTGTATTACATATGATGAGCCGACTACAGCAGACGTAACAACACGAGTACCAGCATAACAACAGGAGGACAACACCAATTTAGGGTTTATCTCCCGGACAGCAGCAGTCGCCGCCAGCCCTGTGAGGCCGGGGGAGTTTGGTGACTGCTACCTTCACATGGAGATTCTCCTCTGTTACACTTACCAGACACGGCCGGCAGACAGCACACCACGCTGGTCACGAAAAACAAACATGGTATCCTACAAAACATGGCATTCGTATTCCAATATGCCAGGAAAACAATATCCAAACGGTGGTGTTTTTCATCAATGCATGATCCACACAGATTCAGTAATATATCCTTCTGTTTTCTTCTAGTTGATAAAAGGCATGCCTTTACATTTACCACACAGCCCTGTATAGAAGACTGCCAAAAAGATTAGCCAATCCCTTATCCAATCAAAGATGCTTTTACAAAAACTTTCCCACGCTCAGAACCAATGGAATGCCTGATGAGAATCGATAAGATTGTGATGGCAGAAATAGGTCAGATCAGGTCAGGCAGCACATGCCGCGCCTCACTGCGAATAGCCGTGAAGCTCGCTGTATGTGCGCTTTCATTGGGGAGACGTACATTTTTTTACGATAGGCTACCCTGTTGTCCAGTTAATCCTAGTTATTCCAGAAAAGGTTTAGGCCTATTATATGACATACAATGATACATATGAGAATGCGCAATTTATTTTTAAAGCTGGTTTACTTTAACAGTTGAC
Source organism: Flabesymbios commensalis (assembly GCA_964017125.1). NCBI lineage: Eukaryota > Metazoa > Annelida > Polychaeta > Terebellida > Flabelligeridae > Flabesymbios > Flabesymbios commensalis. The sequence continues at coordinate 2,049,763 of OZ024905.1, forward strand.
AGATTTAAGAGCAACTGTGAAACACCCGGCCAAAACAACTCTTAATTTGCTTAAAGGGACAGGCCCAGGCAAAAATCATCAAAAAATCGGTGATTTTATTTTTAAATATTTCCTATTTTTGACATGGTTGTCCAAAATTAGAAATCAGGAGTTTCGTCTAGCCTAACTGGTGAATGCGCAGCACAAAAATTAAAAAAACTTTTGCAGTTCGAGTCTGTGGACATGTTTAAATAATATGGTCATCCTAGCAAACATGAGACGTTGGCCCAACGTTGGTTTACTATTGGCCCACCTTCTACGACGTTGGCCCAACAGTAAACCAACGCTGGTCCAACGTCTCGTGTTTGCTGGGTATTAACAAGCCAAAATAAAATCACCGATTTTTTGATGATTTTAGACTGGGTCAGTCCCTTAAAATAACAAAAAACCTAATTGTGAGCAGTTCCTTCCTTGTGAATCCCTTGTTGTTAGGGTAGACCCTCTTATTTGTTTATTATTAGACAAGATTAAAAACTTAGTAGAACAAACACAACCCATACCCAGCAAACACGAGACGTTGACCCAATTCTGGCTTTTTGATGAGCCACCTGGTCCAACAATAAGCCAGCATTGGGTCACCGTCTCGGGTTTGCTGGAAGGTGTTGCTTTGTGTTCGTATATTAAGCCTACTCCGTTGGTTCAATGGTGGGCCAATGCCGGTGATTGTGCTCTACCATTAAGTCAGCACAGTTAGGCATAAGGCTGTTGGAGCCGTACTGGCTGTGTCACTGGCTGTGTCGACCACGGCCGCTCCACTATTTAAAGCCTTTTTAAATCAAAAATATTTTTATATCTATTAAAACTAGAAAACTAGGCCAATGAACGCTAGTTTTCAGTAGAATGTGCATTATTATCGCATTTTGCTAACACAACCTGGACCGTTGGTGAAGTATCGGCTGTGCCAGCAATGGGCAGTCCACTTTTCAGCTTTTGTCTGTGTCACTGGCTGTATCGGCCAAGCCCGCTCCACTATAAGCCTACTTGAATAAAAAAAAAAAAATTATATTTTAAAAAACTAGAACACTAGGCCAATGTACGCTAGTTTTTAGGAGAGTTCGCATTATTATCGCATTGAGCTAACAATGTATCGGCTGTGCCAGCAATGGGAAGTCCACTTTTCAGCCTTTGTAAATTGAAAATATTTTTAATCTCTTGAAAGTAGCAAATAATGGGGGATTTTAAACAATGTACTGACACAAGAAATGCGCACTCACTGAGGTTTATTAGATAAGTCACTGGAGTCAGCAGTACAAGGCAAGAGTACCAGTAGGCAGAAAAATAATGGCAGTCTGAATATTCAACAATAGGGCTCATGAACAAAAAATCTAAAGCAAATGTCCCATACCGAGATCACAACAGCCTAGGCAGTTTTGACACGACTATTGGACACGACTGTGATTCACGGTGACAATATTCACGAAATAACAACGTTTTGTCTATGCATTCAGGGAACGCCCACACATTTTATCACAATAATTGTATTTGTTTGCAGTATCACACAAGTTGTTATGAGCCTACTACATTATATGACAATAAGCATGATATGATTACTTCCGAAACTGTAACATTTTTTTCAAATAGTGGTGACCATCTTGAATTTTGTCTTCCCCAAAAAACTAAAAAATTAAAAAATATTTTTCTACTCCTAAACGTGAAGAACTACTTTGGGCTACATTCATTAGATAGATATTTATTGACGACGGTAAGTCTATGCAGACTCATGCGTCATTAAAATGAAAACATGTACATGACTATATTCAACAGGATTAGTTCGGTAAAAGCGGTAAAAGATGCATGCTAAGTTAACTTAAAATCAAACGTCATCATACACTGAAACAAGCACAGATTAAATAAAATATGCATCAGAACTATTTAAAGTAACCTACAGCATCGTCGTGATATTTTTATGTTACCCGCACCAAAACCAGAGATAAAATAGCTACTGTATACAGCAAAAAACCCTCTGGAAAGCGTAGAAACCGAGTAATTACATAATAAGTGAGAGTATGTATAAAGAATTACATAATGAATGAGAGTATATATAAAGAAGAAAAGGATAATATTAATTATATTTAACATGTTTTAAAAACATTATATGCATTGACTGTCGTCAGCTCAAAACACCGAGAACACGTACGATAGATTCAATGTGCAATGATCACTGATGATGGAACCAGTTATAGCAAAAAACTGAACCTGGGTTGCTATCGCAGCCTCCCCGATAACAGACTCTACCAAACCGGCCTAATCAATTAATCGCACCTGAATATGCTAATAATAAAAGAAAATGAATATATATAAAACTGCAGAAAATGCAAACTATCATTTGACACAAGTGACTAAGCCTTGACTAGAGCTTAGGCTAAATATCAGTTGATTACACCTGTTATCCTCAAGTATGTATTAAGAAGAAAAGAATACTATTAGTTATATTTACCATGTTTTAAAAACAATATAAAAAAGCATTGACTGTTGTCGGCTTGAAACACCAAGAACATGTACGCTGGATTCGATGGGCAATGATCACTGATGACGGAACCAGTTATAGCAAAAAACTGAATGTGGGTTATGCCTTGGTCACATTCCACAAGGGGCCTTCCCGGGCAGCTCCCGGGCTATTTTTGGTTGTCTCCCACGGCACCCGGAGAGGCCCCGACCGGGTGCCGTTCATTTTTTTTCCCTTGGTTACTTTTAATTCTAACTTGAAAGTAACCCGGACCCCGGTGAGAAATATACCATGGTTCAAGCCCATAATTTGCCCGGTAGGGGCTCGGCGGGGCCCCTGCCGGGATCCGCAGGGACACAGGGACAATTTCTAATGGAAAGCTCGCAAGATACCCGCTCGTGCCCCCTACGGGACCCGGGCGGAAGCCTGTGGGGTCCTGACTTGACTTGTGGGGGATACGGGCGTTGTTCCGCTGGTGCCTTTACGGTGTCCGAGCGGTCAGGTCGGGAGCCTTGTCGGGACCCTTGTATAATTTTCAGGGGCATACACAGCTACTGCCCAGCAAATACAAGGCATTGGCCAATGTTGGGCTGATATTGGGCAAGCGTCGTAGACGGAGGGCCAACATTAAAACATCATTGGATAAATGTATCGTGTTTTGCTGGGTGAGAGACGAATTTATCAATGTTCAATCAATCAATTCATCAATAAATTAATCAAACAATTTAGGCTACTTCTCATTTTACGAAAAGTGTTTGTAACTTGAACCAACTTGCATCGCAAATGTATACAAATAGCCCAGTCTTTAATTTGTTCTTACATTTGCAAGGATAGGCCCACTAACAACAGTTTATCTAATAGATAAGTTGAGTAAAAAAATACATTACACCACCTGTTTTTTAATAATAATTTAAAACATTCTTCCGTATAGGGGCCTAATGCTTTTTCTCAATTGAAGGACCAACATGCTGGACCAGCCACGGATCCATCCTGATTAAAGGTGTGAAGTATTCGTGGTGTTAGACCCTGTAAAGTGTCTTGTATTGTCTGTAACGGGCTTCTAGAGCCAACCAGGATATCATTACAGTTTACATTATTTTCACAATTAAAATAACGGCGGCCATCTTGGATTACTATGTGAATTGTTATTTCAATTATCTACAAGATACAATAAACAGTTTGTGGAGCCAAAATCACATTGAAGCCATAAAATACACATATCTAATTGGTGGACCAAGATTCGTCTTCATAAATAAATTAAATGGCAGCCATTGCGGATTTGTGGGTGAAATATATGTAAAATTAGATAATATTATATATAGAAATAGATATATTGACCCCAAGTAACCTGGAGACCATAAATTATGCACACCGATGTGGTAAACCAATGAAAACTAAATGTGTTCATTAAAGGGACTGGCCCAGGCTAAAATCATCAAAAAATCGGTGATTTTATTTCGGGTTCTTAATATGACCATATGATGTAAACATGTAAATAGACTAGAACTGCAAATTTTTATAATTTTTGTGCTGCGCATTGATCAATTAGACTAGATATAGAGACGAAATTCCCGCATTTCCTATTTTTGACATGGTTGTCAATAATTAGAAATCAGGAATTTCGTCTCTATATCTAGCCTAACTGGTGAATGTGCAGCACAAAAATTATAAAAATTTGCAGTTCTAGTCTATGTACATGTTTACATCATATGGTCATATAAGGAACCCGAAATAAAATCACCGATTTTTTGATGATTTCAGCGTGGGCCAGTCCCTTTAAATTAATGGTAATTTTGAATTCAGTTTTTTTTACAAAGAAAGACGCAAAATTGAGCTTGGTAACAGCGTTTTTCGGATTCATTCTAATAGAAAATTGCCTACTGTCTAGCTGTATGTTAAAGTAAGTGCATCAAATAGATCAAATATATAGATATTTCAATTAGAAGTTTGCATTCAAAATGGTTGAATGATTTGTGTAAATTCCCCAAAGACAAGGGTGGTGTCGAGTATGAATGTTACATTGCAGTAGAAACACGCCTCTCAATGTGTGACTAATAATTATTGTGATATTAGCATTGCCCACCCCCTTTATCAAGTCATTATTTTCTAGGGTTTCAAACATTTTTTTTTACACTTTTCAGATTTAGATCTTTATCGGTAATTTAAAGCTATATATCCACATAAAATTGTTTGGATTCAATATTACACCTGAAGCTAAATTGGGGCTTTTCAAAACGTTAGGAGTTAGATGTATTTTCAAGAACAATGATTTTACAAAGTTTTACACCAAAAAATTGCTAGACATGAATAATAATAGTCTAGCTGACTTACTTAATCCCGTGATTGATCGTATTTTTGACTTCAATATTTGTTCTGTTTGATATATATACTATATTAAATTTTAAATGTTATTTTAGTAAATATTCTAGATCAGCACCATTTACAAAAATAAATCTGACCTTTTTATAGGCTTGTACATCCATAAAAAATCACTGGCTAATGGGATTGGACAATATTAGGTGAATTAAATTTCCATTACTGTCAAATCAGTCAGATAGAAATATTGCTATCGTTAAATGTGAAATAAATATGGAGGATGTTTAACCCACCCTTTTCATTCATGTTGTATAAACAACAGGTAATTAATTTGTTTTCTAAAAATATCAAAAATTGCAACTAAAATTCATTTACAACATGGTATATATAGCAGCGGGTAATATAACAGTACGTAAACATATATCTTTAAAAATACAATTCTTTGAACTGACTTTCATCAACATTTGAATTAATAAATCAAGATTAATATTTTTGTCAATCACTTTTTTACCATTCTAACAAATCAAGCTAAAATATATGTTCAACAGAAAAAAGCCTAAATGTTATTATGGTCTGTCATCATGAAGGTAATCAAGAATATTGTTAAGTAATCACAATTGTACTCGTAATCACTAAATTAGAATCAAAAATTATTCATGGCATATAATCGTAACCGCAATCGTAATCGATTTTTTTTCCTGACAGTTAATCGTTATTGTAATCACATATTCGATAAATAAATCAACTGTTATCATAATCGTTATCGTCAACTGTAGTTGACCCTAACCCTGGCTAGCAGTGAACAATATTTTAAAACAAGTTGTAAACATAATAGCATTTCGTCTAAAATTGAAATAAATATTCCAAGGAGATAGATAGTTAATCAAATAAATCAAATTGTGATGTGTCTCTTTTTTAATAATATAAAAATATTTTTCTCATTTGGAGCCGGAAAATACGTCAGAAATTCCAGCTTCTAATGAATAAAATTAACAATGAATCCTGCGGATCAAGACAGAGTAGCAGCTCGTATTGCCAGAAAATTTTATTCGCAGAAATGCAATAATTTTTTTAGGTCCCCATGTGGGATTCAATCGGTCGGGAACGCTAAGGCAGCATCTCCTGGCGACGTTACACAAAAGGAGGAAAGGAGGGAGAGAGAGCGAGAGAGAGGAGATAATTTGTATGTTGTTATAATATTCAGCCGCCCAGAAGCGTTAACAAACACATACAGGTAACTGGCAAGGTAAAACTCGGGTTTTGTGAAAGGAAAAGAGTATTGGGCTGGTGTGTGAGGCCGGTCCCCGATGGCTCATGCCATCTGGTCGGGTAACTTATTTTTATCGAGGTTGTACACATACAGTACTCTAAACTGTTCAAAGGCATGGAGTGTACAAAGTATAGTGGTGTACACTTTAAAGAACTGTTTAAGTTGCTCGTAAGAGTAGGGCATAGTCCCGCGTTCGGGCTTCTTTCTGTCACGATATTGCCATGATTGTGCAGAAAGTGACGCAAAACAATCTTTACTCTAGTATGTAAGATCCATATCCTCAGTGTTTCATACAAAAGGTGGAGATGGTTTAGAGGCGGGAGGCCATATATGTCCCGAGTTACTATTTTAATAACTAACAAATATAGCCATCACTGTCTCCAGGCGAAAACGGCAGAAGGGCCAGACGTCTGCTTCTGTTCAGGTGTCCTGATATTATGCATCGCCTCGTCTCCATCTCGAGGCACAATCAAGCTGTGGCGATGGTGACAACTACTTGCCATGTGCTAGGTAGGTCCGAAGAAGTCATTTTGGTGTTTTTCTTGGGTTTTTTTCAAGATTTATGTGAATATGTGATACCCTGCAATAAAAGACATATTTTTCTTAGTTTGTTTGTTCTTTTTGCTCACTATAACTGATAGAAATGAAGCCATCATTGTAGAATTAAAAGAGTTATTTGTTTTGAATGTCCCTTTTACCACCTTTTTCGGGGATTCCCATCATTAGATTTCTCGCAATTACGAAAAATGATGCCAGCTCTCGCCTTTAATTGTATGATAACTGCAACAAATGCTTGAAGAGGTAAGTGGAACAGGCATGCTTTGGTCCCTTCTGATAATTTTTTTACACATGTACCATTTTTTTAATTTTTGTAAGAAAATGCAAAAAAAATGAAAATAGAGGAAGTTCTGGAGGACATTATTAAGACAGTTTGGACAGAACAAAGCGGGAATCTCAAAGAAATGAGATACCTAGGGAAGGCTGCACTAGTTTGCCCATGGTAAAACCTGGGTGAAGTTTTGTTTGCCTGCCCTGCAGGGGCGCACTGAGGGTAATAATGGAAGTTTCATAGCCATAAGGATGAGAATCCATCAAAATTTTTCTTCTTCCATGACCTTCCATGACACCCCCGGAGGCAGTAGGCTATGCCCAAATTTCTGTTTCTTATGTACATATGTGGTATATTTCCTACTGTTACTGTATTGCGGGGCACTCATTGGGTACCCTGGTGTATCTAAAAACTAGAACTCGCAACAGCGACAACACCTCAGTATTTTTCTTCAGCTGCTTCACAAAGTTCAAGTGTCTGGGTGATGTTTTGGATTATGTATCCCTTTAACCAATTTGCAACATTGATGTGCCACCTTTTAGACGTTTTTATAATTTAGCTCAGATTTTGATCTGGCACAGCATTTTTCTTGCTTATTGAAAACTGTGGAATGTGGTCAAATATTTATTTGTGCTGTACAATCTGGTTGAAACGCAAAAAACACGTAAAAAACCGCTCTACGATTGTTATATAGATTTGACCAAAGCTTTCGATTATTCAAACAGAGATGCACTTATCCTGAAACTGCAGCAGAGCAATGTCGACGGAAAATTTCTTAATACAATCAAATCTATGTTTCTTAACTCTAGCAGTCGAGTTAAATTGAATGGCAAGATTAGCAAGCCTATTAAAAACCGTTATGGTGTCATGCAGGGGGGTGTCTTAAGCCCCAAACTTTTCAATGAATTCCTGCAAGATCTCGGAAAATATTTAAATCCTAAATATGGTCTCAAGATAGGAGACATATACCTTGCGTACCTCCTATTTGCCGACGACATAGTCCTCTTTTCAGAATTTGCAGTGAGCCTACAGGCACAAATTGACTTATTTTACAAGTACTGTGTGTACTATGGGATCTGATAATAAGCATTGCTAAAACACAAATAGTGATTTACAACCAAATATAGCTAAACAAACTGGCCGAAAATATCCTTGAAATAGTGGACAAATATAAATATTTAGGTCTTTGGTGTAGTAATAATAAAAATATATTTGTAAGAAACCATTTGTATCTGGCTGAACAAGCTCGCAAAGCAATATTCACAATTAGAAATTATAGTCACATCTAACGCCAAAATTGTCTCTAAAAGTATTCCAAGCCCAATTGAGCCAATACTGATGTATGGTAGCGAGGTACTATTTATTGGTAAAGAAATATTGGACTTTGAGACAGTCCATTTATCATTCTTGAAAAATATACTTGGAGTCAAACAACAAACCACATCAGTTACTATTTATGGGGATACAGGAAGGTATCCTCTCTTTTTAAAACAACAAATTCTAGCTTTGAAATACTGGATTCGCTTGATCTCCTTGCCTAGAAGCTGTTATTTAAAAATCGTGTATAACTCACTGGCGTCTCTTGCCTTTATTGGTGAAACAAATTGGTGCTCTCACATCAGGTCATTATTATTCCGAACAAACCACCGCGACGTTTGGGAAAATCATAGGGTAGAAAATGCCAATCGTCTCATGAAACAAGTTAAATTATGTTTGATTAATACATATAAAGTTGATTGGTCTATCAAAGCCCGAAATTCCATAAAATTACGAATGTACATAAAGTTCAAATTCGAACACTCTTTTACATCCCCGACCCAAGGTGGATGAAGGCACTATCAAGATTAAGAATGAGCTCACATATGCTAGAAATTGAACGAGGAAGGCATGTCAAGCCGCAAAAACTACCACTAGAACAGTGCATATGTCAAAGATGTACATCAAACTCTGTTGATGACGAAATTCATTTTTTAATTACTTGCTCTTACTTCGCTACGCAGCGAACTAGTTTACTTGCCGAAAGCAAACTACTCAACAGTGAATTTGACTCACTCTCAAACGATGACAAATTTATATATATTATGTCATCTACACATCGACCATTAGTAATATGCTTAGCAAAATACACCTATAGCTGTTTTCAAACCTTAAGCGTGTCGCGTACCTCCGCTTTTTAAATCGATTGGGGCGTAGGGTGACTGGTGCCGCTGGTGATTCTTCTAATCATCCACTCATGAAATCATCCATGCTGTCGGGGGAACAACACTGTGGTATCAGCGACTGTTGCGGCTGGTGATTTCTCTTGGTGTTTCGAGCTGAAGTCAGTCAATACATTTTTCTGGTTTTGGTGCGAGAAACTTTAAATATCATGCCAATGCTGTTTAACTGTAGGTTAGTTTTAATAGTTCTGATGCATATTTAATTTAACCTGTGCTTGTTTTAGTATATAATGTCGTTTGATTCTAACATGTTTAAGTTAACTTAGCATGCATATTTTACCGAACTAATCTTGTTGTATATAGTCTTGTACATATGTTCAATTTAATGACGCATAAGTCTGCATAGACTTACCGTCGTCAATAAATATATATCATTCTTTCAGCATGTCGGCAGTTACGAAAATTTAATAATGACCTCCCAGATGTAGTGAAACAGTCTGTGGAGATGTTCGCAGACAACACTAAAATGTGGAGTAAGATAAGTAATCTCCAAGACTGTGTGTACCTCCAGGAGGACATAGACAAACTACAAAAATGGTCTAAAAAATGGCTTCTAGCCTTTAATACAACCAAATGTAAAATAATGCGACTGGGAAACAACCAGATAGATTACCAGTATAAAATGGGTGAAAACAAGAAAGCTATCAGTAAGAAAGACATGGGAATTTAAATTGATAATAAATTGAAGCTATCCGACCATGTAGATGCTGCTGTGAATAAAGCAAAATGGCTAGTGGGACTCATTAGAAGATCATACAAACACCTAGATTGGGAGTTGCACAAGGCGTTAGTAAGACCACATCTCGAATATGGGCATGTAATTTGGCCGCTCTGCTTCAAGACATATTTAAACAAGGTAAAGAATGTGTGGGGACAAGCGTCTTGCCCCTCTTTGGTTGGTGAGGCTGTTCGGCTTTCCGGAACTCCCCGAACAGTTTCATCCTTGCTATCCCCACAGACATTTTCCCACGAGCTCACACACTTGCGATCCAGCCGGCAGGGCAGCAGCGTCTGTCCTGCCCCCGCAGAGCCAGCCACGAGGCCGAGGTCGCCGCGCTCCAGCTTCAAGAACATCATGGAGTCAAGTTATTTGTATATGAAATGAGATCGGCGGCAGGTTGCAGCGATCCGCTAACCAAGCCATCGCCTACTAACCCGCGCCCAACAATTGGTGACCCCGACGTGATTCGAAGACATAATCTTCAGCCAGCATTTTGTGGTCATCAATCGATAATTGGTGACCCCGACGTAAAAAATGTACAAAGAAGGATGACCAAACTTATACCACAGATTTGAGATCTACAATACCCAGAGAGCCTCCGGATAGCTTATCGGAGAAGTCGGGGCGACATGTTTGAAGTCTATAAACTATTAACGGGAAAGTACAGCACAAATGAGGGACTAATAAAAATTAACAGAAACAGTGGTACAAGGGGGCACTATGGGTATGTTGAGAAACGATCGAGTCGCCAATGTGGGTATGTTGAAGTGCTTCGTTCCTCCACATTTCCATCAACTCTTCCGTGGGGACGACGGGAATAAACATCTCCTACTAATTCATTCTTTGGTTATTTCTCACTTTATTGTAGTCTAGACATTAATTTAGTGCACACAGTCCCCAAGCGGAGTACGACGATCTAACGCCATGCGGCTTGGCCCTGAGCTCGAGACAGAGGCTGATAAGAACAAGGCTGTGGTCGGAAAAACCGAGCAGTCCCAATTGGTGAGACGCTAACCCCACAGCACCACCTAAAACTAGAGAAGCAGCGATTTAGGCTGCAAATACGTAAGCATTCTTTCCCCATAAGGGTTGTAAACCCGTGGAATTCGCTGCCGAAACATGTTGTTTTAGCTCTAACTCTAAACACTTTTAAAATAGATACTGCGGGCATTTTCAATATAATTTGGAGAAACCTTCGCACACACACACACATACGGAAGTAGCGCTGATCGGCCTACGGCGCTGAATTGTGTACAGCCGCTGTCCTGCCACAAAAAATAATCGGTGCCCAGCTCGGGGTTAAATCGCAATTCGCTGACTTACCTGCAGTGTACACGTCTTCACTACCATATTTGACGCATATATGTGAAGATTTTTTATTGCTAGAGAAAAAAAGTATGTTTATATTCATGTTATTTATCTGAAACTACACTTGAGGCTACCAAGTGATCTCGGGTGGAGTGGGGTGTGAGATGACGTCATCGCACGTGGTATCTGCAGTTTCATTTGTGCTGCATGCACGTGTTTTTGTGTTGATCAACAACTTCAAGGCGGTCTGAGCATGCGCCTTCAGTGGAAGAATTCTCCTCACATAGATGTCGCTAATATCGCACTGGCGAAGGTTGATGTTTGGTGATGTTGAAGAAGATCGTGAATCAAAGGAGGAGGAGGACAGTGGTTTTTTTCCATCGGAGTCTGACCCTGAATTTTTTGACTATTTTAAATCTAAAGGTCTACATTTTTTACATCTTAATGCTGGGAGTCTATTACCTAAAATTGAAGAACTTCGCCTAGTGGCGCAAAATTCGCATGCAGCAGTGATTGGAATAACAGAGGCTTGGCTAGATCACTCTGTTACTGACCATGAAATTATTATTCCCAATCATACAGTGATTAGAAAGGACAGAAACCGAGAAGGTGGTGTCGAACCGACCTGGCATTTAACCAACGTAACGATATCTCGGACGACCAACTGGAAATGCTATGGATTGAACTGCTTCTCCCTCATACTCGACCTATTTTGATAAGCACTTGTTATAGACCGCAGACAACAACAAAATTCTATGATATTCTTGAAAATGTGTGTACACAAAAAGATCGTGTTTTAGAATTAGAATGTTTTTTACTAGGGGATTTAAATTCTGATGTTTTAAAAACACAGTCACCCTTATATCAGGCTTTAAAACATTTTCTATATATTTGTAACTGGGTTCAGGTTATTAAAGAACCGACTATAATTACACCTACTTGTAGCTCAATACTAGATGTGATCATTTTTTCTGATGAGGGAAAGATCAGCCAATCTGGGGTAATTCCCATTGGCATTAGCGATCATTTTCATACGTATTGTACAAGGCATAGTCCTCAAACAAAATTTAATAAACATAACACTATACGTTCCAGGTCGATGAAGAACTACTCAACAGAAACTTTTAATGAAAAACTCAGTGAAATAAATTGGTTCAAAGTCATAAATTGTGATGATGTTGATGTAGCGTGGTCAAATTTTAAAGATCTGTTTATGTCTGTGGTTGATAAAATTGCACCTCTCAAAAAAAAATGGTTAAAACAGAGATCTGAGCCATGGATTACATCTGAATTACTCGATGAGATCAGGGCAAGAGATCAAGCCCTTGAAACTTTTCGGAAATATAAAACTGATGAGAAATATAAATATTTTTGTAACCTGAGAAACAGGGTCCAGTACAACATAAAGAAGGTTAAAAGAGACTAATTTACAACAAGATTTCAGAATGCAAGAATTCATCTACAGACATATGGAAAGCTGTGAAATCTCTGGGTTTTACTAAATTAAAGAGCAGTGAAAAATGTATAGGTTTATTATCTAAAGACAAACTCACTTTTGATAAAAAAGACTGTTGCAAATATTTTTAACACTTTTTTTTACTACTGTGGCAGCTAGTCTCGCTGGCAAACTACCAAACATAACTGGTGGTTATGCTGGAAATTTTGTCCATAAATATTACCAGGATAAAGGTGCTAAACAAAACTCTTTTAAATTTTCTCCTGTCGGAGAGGAAGACATTTTAAAATCTTTGCTTAGCTTGAATGTTAGTAAAGCTACTGGTCTGGATGGGCTGTCAGCTAGGTTTCTCAAGGATGGGGCAAATCAAATATCTAGTGCAATAGCACATAATTTAAATTTATCTTTATATTCAGGCCGTATACCCGATGATATGAAAACAGCAAGGGTTGTTCCTCTTTATAAGAAAAATTCAAAGTCAGAACCTGGAAATTACAGGCTTGTTTCTATTTTAACTGTCATGTCAAAAATTCTGGAAAAAACTGTACATAAACAGTTAGAAAATTATTTAGGATCTAAAAAATTACTGTATGATTATCAATCAGGTTTTAGGAATCCTTATTCCACCGATTCTTGCTTAACACAACTGACAGACCAAATCAGATTTGATATGGATAAAGGAAACTATACTTGCGTGGTCATGTCGATCATGACATATTGTTAAATAAACTGAAAGCTATTGGTTTGGATGATCTTTCAACATCTTGGTTCTCATCATATTTAAAAAATAGATTTCAGAAGACTAAAGTTGATGGTATTTTTTCTGATCCCATGGTGGTTCCCTGTGGAGTACCGCAGGGATCCATCTTGGGACCATCACTATTCCTAATTTACGTACACGATATGGAGGCAGCTGTATCATGCAGATTAATTCTTTATGCTGATGATTCAGCATTATTGGTCTCAGGTACATCGGTTTCTGTCATGGAGGAAACTCTTGGACATGAACTGACTTTCCTAAGTGAATGGCTAGTGGATAATAAGCTATCCATTCACTTAGGAAAGACCGAAAGTATTCTTTTTGGTTCAAATAAGAAAATACGCAGACAGTCCACCATGAAAATTGTATGTGGAGACAATGAAGTTACTGCCAAAGATAATGTGAAATACCTGGGAGTTAGCCTAGACCAGTCACTGGGAGGGAAATATATAGCAGAAAGTATTTTAAAAAAGGGAAACTCTATTCTCAAATTTCTATGGAGACAGGCTAAATATTTGAATAGAAATTCTAGGAAACTTTTGGCTGCATCATTAATTTTATGTCATTTTGAATATGCCTGCTCCGCATGGTTTGAGGGTCTCCAGGCCAACTTACAAAAGAAACTACAAGTTTTGCAAAACAAAACTATGAGATTTGTTCTAGTCTGCCCCCCTAGGTCTCACATTGGCATAGAAGAGTTTACTTTGTTGCACTGGATCCCATTTTGTCAAAGGGTTGAACAAATCAAGCTAAACAATATGTATCGAATTGTCCATGGAAATGCCCCTCAATATTTAAAGCGGGACATTTCCATGGTCAATGATCAACATTCTTCTTTCACCAGAAATAGTTTTCTATCAGTTGTTTTACCCCACGTAAAATCATCGGGGATAAAGACATTTAGATTCTCAGCTGGTAAGATATGGAATGCGCTCCCAGTTTCTCTGTGATCAGCTGAAGACTTACTTTCGTTTAAGAAAGGAGTCAATAAGCGTCTCAGAGAGGAGCTAATTACTGAAGCTCAGAGTGATTTTCATTTCTACTAATCATAATGACAATCATACAGCCTTATAAATATAGGCGGGTATGTTTGCGATTTATGTGCTCTGGAGATTAGAAACCCTTGTAAATAATAAGGGTTGTATTGTGTATATTATCATAAATAAAATATATTTCATCATATGCACTATTTATATACTTTCATAATCATTTCATATTTCATCTAGTCGAGGCAGTTTCTGCCTGTATTTTTTGAGAAAATGCTATGACTTTCCTAGTAACCAGTTTATCTGTGATATAACTAATGTATTTATTGAAAGTATAAAATAACTTGCTCTTGTCGCCGCCACTCTGGAACAGCATATAGAGACCACTGCGAAAATAAGTGACCTGCACCAAGATACTTTTCAGTGTTTTTATCCCTGGTGTTCCAGAATGGTGGTCACATTGTATTTTGAATCGTTAATGTATTTATTATACTGATTGTTAACCCTATTTTTATGTGAATGCTGAATAAATCTATCTATCTATATATCTATAGATGCAAACTATATCGCCGTGAATTGCAGCTGTATTTTACCTAAATTCAGGTCCAATATGTCACATATCAGCTCAAGAATCACAGATATGTAAGAAAATATATTTATTATAAGCAAGATGATGTTAGATTTGCCATAGCTCATCAGATTAAATCCAGAAGAGTAATTTAAAGTTGGTAGCAAAGCCACTTTGATACTAGAGGCTGCGCTCGCCCGTAGACGTTGTTTACTCGGCTAATACGGAAGATACAGACGAGCCTATAGCTCAAGACAATGAAGAGCTATCAGACGAAAACAGTCAATAGGTCTCTGACCTACAAAGGCTGTAACGGATGGTAAATGGAAAAAGGCTCAGCATAATTTTATTAGACAATTTTAAAATTGATTAAATCTACCTATATGTGCAACACGTCGTCTGCTACCACACTCTTTCAGGGGTGGGCAAGCGAAATGAGTCCTGTCGCCACAAACTGCCACTTTTAGGCGCTCTGAATGGTCATGTTTTAATATTTACATTACAGATATTTTGCTTCAGTCGCCACATGTGGCGACCACTTGCCCACCTCTGTCTTTCTGTATAGGGCCTACACGTATTTTGTGGCCCTAACGCCGGTTGTGCTCTTCCATCTAAAAGAAAGATGTTCTTCTCCCCATGAAATAAGCGCTTTCACTGAGATGACTGACTTGCGCATGCCCTGTACAACTTCCTTTCAACAATCAGCAAGGTAAAAATGGCGTGCATTGAATTATTTTCCTCGCTTTATCTTTCTTTTCTGCCACATAATTCACTTATATATCATTAAATAGTTACTTTTATATAAAGTTAAATGTTCAAGTGATGAAAAGAAATACAAAAAAGCTGTAAATGTTGTCTCGAATACTCTGTATTATTTGAATGTAAATTGTCAACGTTAAAAATTTATTTTTTTTTTGCCGCGTGCATGTAATTTCCTGTCCGATCTATTATCGCCCGGTTGCGAAATCTAAAATAAAATCCGATTCTATCAGATTATTACCTTTTGCTACGATTTGAAAGACGGCGATGGGTTTGATGGGGTAAAATTAGCGTATGGTATTTTTAGTTTTTTTTTTAATAACGATTTAATTTTTTTTTATTTGAAAAAAACCGTCTTTACTTTAGTTTTCAACAGTCAACACACATTTCTTCACACCACAGAACAGTGCCTCGATTGCTACCTCGAGTAGTCGTTAGGGAATACTGAAGGAGAGCTGGGGGCCGAGGTCGGGGTACTCACAGTGTGGTTGTCTAGCCTGTTACTCAGGGATCTGATTATCTGTAGCTCTTGGTCTCGTGCCTAGGTTTCAGAGCAATCGACAATTGTCGGAAGGCCCGGGCAGTCCGAAAGGGCTCGCTAACTCAACAAACAAACAAACAGTCCACATCCACTGTCACTGAGACCACTGGCACTGTCACCAGTCACCACCCACTTCACCTTCCTGCCAGGTCTCCCTAGAGTAATCGGGTCAGGTTTTTAGAATCGGTAACATTTCAGTTCCATGACCGCATGCTGAGCTCAGAGGTCGCACAGTCATTTAAAAGTTATGGACATTTTTTGTACTTTGGGGTCGGGTTCGCTCTCAGTCACCGCCATGTTGGATTTTTCGGGTAAAGCAAGGGAGACACGTAGAGGGTTGAGCCCTGCTTGGCAGGCTTCCACTGTCCACAGGCGTCCACAGGAAAAACCTGGAGCAAGCCGATCAATGTATGTATGTACATCCATCCACTGCCTCGGAGAGGACGACACTGCAAAGGTCACCCAACATGTGTCTGTGAATATACAAGCAGGGCATGAAATATTAAAGGATAATTTCTGTGGTACCAGACCTAGCCCTGAATACAAGGCTATTCCGCCCGAGCTACATAGCCTTGAATCTGGACACCTATTGAGTATACCCTGGGATTCAGCTGCATGTGAGTATAGTGAGCAGCGACAACAGATGGAGTCGCTGGCTCACTATACACAGTAACGGCTGCAGAGGGCAGAAGCCAGGGTTTTCTCTATAGCTGGCATCAAGGCTATGTAGCTCGGGCGGAATAGCCTTGTATTCTGGTATTCAGGGCTATACCAGACCAACTTTTAGTTTGAACCATAGTTTGAATAGGGACATTATAAACTGGACTAGTTATAGAACAATAAAACATAGACTATAAATAGGGAGGTCAAACCATTTTTTTCCATCCGATAAATATTTTTAAATTTTATGGAAATTTTGAAAAAAAATTGCAAAAAAACAAGTCTGAATTTTTTTGCAATAGCAAATTTCATTTGAATGTTATTAAGAAAAGTTATGTAAAAAGTCCATTTTCAGGGCCGTAGCCTGAAGCAAAACCCGAAGGGGGCAGTGGGGGAGGGGTAGCTGCATTGGCCAATTTTGTGACAAAATGAGCCATTTTACAAGTATGTATTGAAAATTTCAGGGGGCGGGTGTCCCCCCCCCCCCCTCGCAGGCTACGACCCTGATTTTTTTTTATTTATGACTTCGGACTTCAGACATCAGATTTCAAACTCCAGACAAACTCTGGATTTCAAGCTTCGGACAGACTTCAGATTTTAGACTTTGGATAGATTTCGGACAGACTTCTGACTCCCTACAGACTTCGGATTTTGAACTTCAGTCTTTGCACTTCAGACTTTGGACAATATACTTCAGATTTCTTTGGACTTTCAACATTGGAGTTTAGACTTCGGACTTCAAACTTCAGTCCTCAAGTTTCAGAGTGCAGGAGCCCCCATTGGGTTTTAATACTTTAAAAATTAAAATATAAAATCAAATCACAATTTGCTATGACCTGATCTCTTGATTAGAATAAGCAAAACAGTTATTCAGCTTAAAACAAAGGGACATTCCCAGGTCTTGAATCAGCAAAAAAATCGGCGATTTTATTTTGGCTTCTTAATATGACCGTATGATGTAAACATGTCCATAGACTATAACTGCAAAAGTTTTTTAATTTTTGTGCTGCGCACTTACCAGTTAGGCTGGATATAGAGATGAAATTCCCGTATTTCTTATTTTTGACATGGTTGTCAATAATAAGAAATCAGGAATTTGTCTCTTATATCTAGACTAACTGGTGAATGCGCAGCACAAAAATTAAAAAACTTTTGCAGCTCTAATCTGTGGACATGTTTACATCATATGGTCATATTATTAAGCAAAAATAAAATCACCAATTTTAAACATGGGCCCTTTAATTGTGAAACAGCGGCATTTTAGCTGTCCTTAAAACACTGAACCTGAAGGTTGGCGCAAGCTCTACTTCAGTGCCGTCAGGCTCTAGTTTAATTTGCATAGACTTCATGAAAAACTTTTAAAAAAAATCAAAGGCCTATAATAATAAAACTTGTCACGACAACCAAAAAAAGTAACGGATGACCCCAAATTTAACTTTTGGCTGTCTGATGGACTTTCAAACCTCATTTCGAAAGCTGTGTTTTAAGGAAATGCTCTATTTGACAAATTTAATAAAAATAATAAAAATGGTTAGGGTTAACAAATTTACCAGCCCTGTAGTCAAGTGCTTATTTGCCCCTCGGCCCGTTGGGCCCAAAGGGGTATTGTCGTCCCCTTCGTGCGCCGCCGTCTCCGCCGCCGCCGCATCCACTCTTTTGGCTACTACACCAATATCATGCAACAGATTAAATTCATAATTCATACAAACATTCAACCTCTCCCGACACTTTTTTTTACCCAAGGTCAAAGGTCCAGGTAAGATTTAAAAAAATTCTTGTTAACGCTATAACTTGAAAAATAATCTTACAATTTTTTTATGTGAAGTTACCCGTGATTATGGAGATCACCAGTTTAGATTCTTAGCTTTCCACTACTAATTAAAATGGCCGCCACCTGGCGATTATTTTTTTTTTTTACGACTTAATTTTTCCCTTGAAACCTGGTATATATAGGTTTTCAGGGTCTGCGAGTCTGTTGGCGTTGTCCGTTTTCGCATGCAACCGAAAACGAGGCTATGGCGGCCATCTTTATTTTTTAATTACCAAATTCCTTGTTAACGCGATAACTTGAAAAATAATTAATGTATCTCTCCAATTTTTTATGTGATGTTTCCCATGAGTTCAGAGTATGGAGATGACCTGATTATATTTTCAGCTTTCAACCGATAATCAAAACAGCCGCCACCTGGCGATCAAATTTTTTTACAATTTTTTTCTCAGATTTCTCTCGAAACCTGGTATATATAGGTTTTCGGGGTCTGCGAGTCTATTGGCATTGTCCATTTTAGTGTGCGACTGGAAACGAGGCTATGACGGCCATCTTGATATTTTAATTTTATAATTCCTTGCTAACGCGATAACATAAACAATGATTATTGGATCTCTCAAATTTTTTATGTTAATTTACCCATGAGTATGGAGATGACCTGATTAGAATTTCATCTTTCCACTGATAATCAAAATGGCGAAACCTGGTATATATATATAGGTTTTCGATATCTGTGAGTCTATCAGTATTGGCTGTTTTCATGTGGGACTGAAAACGAGACTGCGGCGACTATTTTGGTTTTATCAATTTTAATAAATTGTTCTTATTTCTAATAAATTGCCTTGACACCTGGGATATATAGAGTCACTGCATCAGCCGAGGGGTTTTTGAGTGCTTTGGCTTAATGTACACCCCCTATCAGCATACATTTTGTTTGAAAAATATTGGTTAACGATTTCCTCCAAGCTTTTACTTGGCATCTCCTTATCCTTATTTCTGTAATCCAATTTCACAAATTTTGTTTGCAGATGGACAAATCTGCATAGCATTTCAGTTGGTGATAATGAACAAAATTTTCATTGACTACTCGCTACCTTCCAGCTCAAATTATTAAATAGAATTCTGACATTGACACCCGTGTGGCTGACTGCGGTCAGTTTCAGCTCGGCTCTGTCTGCGTGGCTAGCGGGAGCCAAATGTCTGGTTTATTCCTGACTTGAGGTAAACCCTTTCCACAATGTTGGAGAATATTCGCGTCCCCGGTCTGCTGACTGGTGTTGACAGAATCTTGCATATTCCATTACTTTCTCAGAGCTGTGACGGCCGTGACTGAGGAGATAAACCATGCAACATACAATTACTCCTTTGTCGCTGAGTTTATCCAGTTATTATTTTATGCCCTGTGCAGCCAATTAAAGGCAGGGTTATGGTGTGAGCATGTACATCTTTGTGTCTGTCACTGTTTCATTTTAGAAAAAATTATGTCCTGCCCAGTCATGTCATGAATACAATCCAAGAAAAATTTACACTAAAAGATTTTAAAAACGATTGAGAAAATTGAAAAAAGGCTACAGGCCTAGACTACAAAAAAATTAGGTCACTTTTTAGGCCCATGTTTATGTGATTGATGATGATAAAAGTCTCATAAAAAAGTAGTGTTAAGTGTAATCTGGTACATGTAACTGAAAAAAAGTCTTGATTCACCAGATACTGGGCAGTGTTCCATAGCTATTTCTAACATGGCGCAGCGTCTCGTTGTGAGTGCCATATTACCCTTCATGAGCACCATGTTGCCCTTTATGAACGCCATGTTGCCCTTTATGAACGCCATGTTGCCCTTTATGAGCGCCATGTTGCCCTTTATGAATGCCATGTTGCCCTTTTTGAACCCCGTGTTGCCCTTCATGAACGCCATGCTGCCCTTCATGTGCACCATGTTGCCCTTATCGTTCTTTTCAATTAATTTACTTATCAGACTCCAATGCCTCTTCTCCAGAAAAAATCTGGCTCTAATTCGCGCAGCATTAATAGCTAAGTTCTTCGAATAGAAAAACACTTGGTTCATTCATGAATAAAAAGTAACGAAGTCACATCAAATTTTGATACGTCATTTCAAGGGATATCCCATTCATAGACATCAAAAACAATAAATCAGTCTAGTTGAATTAAGTCTGAATTATTGACAAGATTTTCAAAAAGTATTAAGGGGCTTTAATTAATATATTTGTAAATAAACACTTGGCGGGCACAAGTATCTTTGATATGGAGTATTCAGAAACACAATATAGATGAACGATTATTTAGTTCTGAATAACACAAATCTAATATTATGACTTGCACCCGGGCAAGCTTCTTCAATTTGCACCCCCATACACCCTCAAAATACATTTTGTTTGAAAATTATTGATAAACAATCACCTCCAAGCTTTTACTCGGCATCTTCTTATCATAGATGTATAACTATTTCTGTAATCCTATTTCAAATTTAGTTAACAAATGGGCAAGTCTGCATAGCTTTTTGGTATGAAATATTCATTGACCAAGTTCAAGCTCAAATAAATAAATTCTTAAATAGAATTCTGACATGGACACCCGTGTGGCTGACTGCGGTCAGTTTCAGCTCGGCTCTGTCTGCGTGGCTAACGGGAGCCAAATGTCTGGTTTATTCCTGACTTGAGGTAAACCCTTTCCACAATGTTGGAAAATATTCCCGTCCCCGGTCTGCTGACTGGTGTGGACAGAGTCTTGCATATTCCATTACTTTCTCAGAGCTGTGACGGCTGTGACTGAGGAGATAAACCATGCAAGATACAATTACTCACGTTGTCGCTGCGTTTATCCAATTATTTTTTATGCCCCATGCAGTGAATTGGGGGCAGAGTTTTAGCGTGAGCATGTACATCTTTGTGTCTGTCACAAGTCTTTTTTTAGAAAAAAATTCTCTGTAATGCTCGCCGGCTCGCTGCTGGAACGGCTCTCAAAAATTTTCACATCAGTCAACTTCTTTAATGTTGGCATGTAATAAATTTCAAAATGACAGTTTTTATTTCACCATTGAACAGAGACAAAAATTAGCCTACATTACATGTTAAATGCCAGTACAAAACTTACAAAATACATTCCACCAAATTTTCAGTGATATTGAGGGAAGATAAAAATATAATCCAAGAAAAATTTGAAGTGAAATAAAAAAAAACGATTGAGAAAATTGAAAAAAAGGCTTCTCTCAGGATCTGGGAAACAGGCTGGAAGCCTAGCAGTATAGGCCTAAACTACAAAAAAATTAGGTCACTTTATAGGCCTATGTTTATGTGAATGATGATGGCAAACGTCTCATAAATTAAAAGTAGTTTAGGTGTAACTTAGTACATGTAACTAAAAAAAAGTCTGATTCACCAGATACTGGGCAGTGTTCCATAGCTATTTCTAACGTGGCGCAGCGTTTGTTGTCTTTTGTGAGTGCCATGTTACCCTTCATTAGCGCCATGTTGCCCTTCAGGAAAGCCATGTTGCCCTTCATGAACGCCATGTTGCCCTTAATAAAAGCCATGTTGCCCTAAACATTCTCTCGAATTAATTTACTTATCAGACTCCAATGCCTCTTGTCGAGAAAAAATCTGGCTCTAATCCGCACAGCATGAATAGCTCTTCGAAAAGAAAAACACTTGGTTCATTCACATTAAATTCTGATAGGTCATTACAGGGGATAACCCATTCATACACATCAAAAAATTAATCAGTTTTCAATTAAGTGTGGGGCGGGGGCCCTAGGGTAGTGGTTAGCACCGCTGCCTTTCACGCCAGTTCGGGGTTCGGTTCCCGGTCTCAGTGGTTTGAAAGAAACAAAAGATGTCTTTCCCCCATCCACGTGTGAAAGTCAGTATTATGGGGAGCCTCCGTGACCGAGAGGTAGCGTGCTCGGCCTCAGACCGCCAGGGCTCGAATTTCGAATCCTGTGTCTGGAGGACAGTGTCATCTCACCATCCTCAGGAGGTTCTCCTGGCACAGTTTAGCCTATATGTGCACAAAGGTGGCCTAAAGCCCAATTCATTTCATTTAATTAAGTGTGAATTATTGACATGATTGTCAACAAGTATTAGGGGGTGGGGGGGGGGTCCAGTATATTTGAAAATAAACACCTAACAGGCACAAATATCATTGATGTGGAGTATTCAGAAACAATATAGATGAACGATTATTTAAGTCTTGAATAAAGCAATTCTAAGCTTCAAATATTATGACGTGCACCTGTGCAAGCTCCTTTAATTTGCACCCCCATACACCCTCAACATACATTTTGTTTGAAAATTATTGATAAACAATTACCTCAAGCTTTTACTCGGCATCTTCTTATCATAGATGTATAAATATTTCAGTAATCCGATTTCAAATTTGGTTTGCAGATGGACAATGCTGCATAGCTTTTCAGTAGATAATACAAAATTTTTGCCACTCGCTACGTTTCAGCTCAAATTATTATATGATTCTGACATTGGCATCCGAGTGGCTGACCCCGGTCAGTTTCAGCTCGGCTCTGTCTGCGTGGCTAACGGGAGCCAAATGTCTGGTTTATTCCTGACTTGAGGTAAACCCTTTCCACAATGTTGGAGAATATTCGCGTCCCCAGTCTGCTGGCTGGTGTGGACAGAGTCTTGCATATTCCATTACTTTCTCAGAGCTGTGATGGCTGTGACTGAGGAGATAAACCATGCAAGATACAATTTTTTTGCGGCTTGCCAAAGTTTTCTAGCTTCCTCAATGTTGGCACCTCTGATAATTGTAATAGGCACGGCACAACTGCACATTAACTATTCAAATGAAGCGAAAAGAGCTAATTAAGCCATTTATGATTCTTCAAAGTGACTAAAGTATACATGTATATTTAAATAATTCTACACTAAGAGATTCACATACTCTGGGCCCTGTGATTCCATTCAGCTGTGTTACAGCTACTAAATCGTGATAAACGCTTCAAAAACCTTGTATTTTAGGTGCAGATTTACCTTGATTGTGTAACATGTTTATGATGGTCATGAGACCCATAATATGTATTCAAATGGAGCGAAAAGAGGAATACGGCGCTCGCTCATCGTGATTGGCTTTATCACTGAAGTTAAGCAACGTCGCGCCCGGTTCATAATTGGATGGGTGACCGCCTGGTGACTGCCAGGTGCTGTATACACTCGTGGGGCTCAGAGAACCACGTTAATCAGATGGCTCGTCTGACTGACCTAGAGTTGGACGTAAAAGAACCTCAATGGACGTAGGCGCAGTTTCCATCCAGCGAGACCCCAGAAAATCCACAATGTGTGAGTACTTGGCACATAAGGCGAATTTGCTTGGAATGAAAATAGCTTGATGCGCCTCAATGGCAGCTCAGCTGTATATCTCCCAGGAGACTGAGTTGGAATTTGAATGATAACAGGCCTTGCTAAGTTACTCTCGATGTTCAGCGCTCTGAACAGCCGCCGGCTGGATACATGCGCTATATAAGATTTCATTCATTCATTCATTCATAACATCACTGTCCTTTGCATTGTACTGTGTCAGAGCTAGTGATAACAGCCAAAATGTTTTAAACCTTGGTGTTTTAGATGCAGATCTTTGTGAAGACTTTGACGGGTAAGACCATCACCCTTGAGGTCGAGCCCTCAGATACCATAGAGAATGTCAAAGCCAAGATCCAAGACAAGGAAGGTGGGTACTTGTTAAATACCATTTATTACCCTGCTGAATTATTCACTTCTATTTTTCATCATTTGAAGCTGGAATTGCTAGCACAATTTCCAGCTTCAAATAACGAAAAATATGTGTATTTATGAAATCTGTATCTCCAATGTTGAATTATTGCATTAACTAAGCATCTACCAACATTGTATCACTTTAGTGATATTTTTATTGATCTTAAACATTTTTGAAACCATATATATATGGGCAGGACAGGAAAAGGTTAATATTTAAAAATGATTATCTGTGTTAGGTGGTATTTGTTATAATCACATAATGCAGACCTTCATATTAGAAAATTTGGTGGCGAGTGAAAAAAGTGTAGAGTGAGTGATCAAATTTAAAAAAAAATATATATTTGCATTAAAAAAAAACACACTCAGGTTTGCTG
Source organism: Flabesymbios commensalis (assembly GCA_964017125.1). Lineage (NCBI taxonomy): Eukaryota > Metazoa > Annelida > Polychaeta > Terebellida > Flabelligeridae > Flabesymbios > Flabesymbios commensalis. The sequence goes on from OZ024905.1 coordinate 2,074,527, forward strand.
TACAGGGAGAATTTTGTTTGAAAACTATTGATTGTTTTTCTTCAAGCCCTGACTCCCATTTTATCCTTATCATTCATGTATAAATATTTCGCTAATCAATTTCAAATCTGGTTAGCAAATGACCAAAATTGCATAACTTTTGACTTCGCGATAATGAACAAAATGTTCCCTGCTGTATTTCACTTGTCACTACGTTACGATGTGTCTGAGCAATCACTCTAAATCTGGAAGCCTGATTATAATATTTATAATGACATAATAAAAATACCAAAGTAACTGAATTTCTCCATATTCAAAGCAGCCGGTGAGTCAGCCGATAGCAGCTGATTCTAACCTGTAATCTTTATACCTGTAGTTTTCTAGCTTACTTTGAGTTATTTTTACTAAACTGACTTTTACCGAAGTATGACTATATCCAATTCCATTATTTGTATCCAGGAGACACAAATTCTAGTCAATTTGAATTTCAAATGTATTAGTCTTATCTACACACGGAATTCAGCGTTGCCCCTTAGTTTCAGTGTTCGCACAGACCTTGAAAAGCCTTAAATTTGAAAAAAATATCTTGAAAAGTGATTTTTGCGTTTGGTTTTGTTAAAATTTGTTGTGGCTCTTTTTATCTAAGTCCTGAAAAAAATGATGAAAAAATGTTTCTGCTATTATTGACATTTTGCTCGGAAGGCAGGATGAAAATCATATGGAAAAAAAATTTATGATACAAAATTGTCATGGTTTTGGTCATGGTTCCCTAATTCTCGTTCATGGTAGACCTTGAACATTTGAATATTTGGCCTTGAAAAGCCATGAATTCCATCCACTTTTCTTTGTATGAATCATGATTTAACAAACGGAAAAAACAATAATCATATATTTTTTTTCTACTGCTATTCTTGAGCTGTAAATTGCTACTGAAATTTGTATCTTTTTAAGAAAATTACAATTATTTTTGTTGAAGATATGTCAACTGAGTTGTTTTGTCACTAGCAGGTAGATGGTTAATTTTGTTTGTTGTGTTATCTAGGTATTCCCCCAGATCAGCAGAGATTGATCTTCGCAGGTAAACAGTTGGAGGATGGTCGCACATTGAGCGACTACAATATCCAGAAGGGTAAGATAACAATTAACCCGTACAGTGCGGGGTTCGTACGAAGCCTCAAAAGCCTTGAATTTTAAATTAATTTTTCAATGCCTTGAAAGTGGCTAAATTTTGCCAAAGGCCTTGAAAATGAACCATTTTGAATGCCATTTCCCAATTTCTTTCAAAACAGCCAAGAAGCCAGACAGCCAAGATCCACAGTGATCATGTGTTTCTTCTCTTGCGTCAACAAGTGGGCTTACTACATGTCTAAATGCTTGCTATTAATCAAAATTTGTTTTTCAAATGTTTGCATCAATGTTTACTTGGTTTGCGTGGGGCCTGGAAAAACCTACTTTTGGGCCTCGAAAGGCCTTACATTTTGTTCTGTCCAATGTGTACGAACCCTGTACAGCGCAGGGATAGGATAGACTTTAGTCATCAGAACCGGAGTCTGTAGACGTCAGGACTAAATCGTCTATCCCTGCGCTGTAAGAGTGAAAATATTTACAATGGCTGACAGTGGTATTCAAATGAATCAGAAAGAGCTAACTAAGACATTTATGATTATTTTGAATTGAATAAAACCCTTTGGTCTCCATGGTTTATATGATAAATATTCAGCGTTTTAGGTGTTAAAGCATGTTTTTATTGTGTTGCGCTGTAGGAAAGTTTTATTTTTAGCAAAAGACAGAAAGTTATGTCTGGTTTCATGGAGTGATATACCCTTAAAAATTTCAACGCATGCAAATTCAAGATGGCCGGTTTACAGCTTGATTGACATTGAAATCTGTAGTTTACATTGGACTTTTGTAGATAGCTAGACCATCCAAACCTTTCCTCGGTTTAGCCCTTTAAGCCCCCACAATGCATTGAAGCATCGTTTTACATTCCTGAAAGACTTAATTTTCCCAAAACCAAGGGTTTTAGAATGAAAATTTCTATGAAACTGGTTTACCAATACATAGCAATTTTCATTAATTTTTCACTCACTTAAAATCATTTTTATCCACTACACGTCAAGAATTGCGACAGCAATTCGCGGCTTGTAGTGGATGAAGATGACAATGAAAAGTCAGGCTTGAAGGGGTTAAGGGTTAAAACTGTTGAACAAAATGTGAGAGTTCACGGTAGTATGCATCCTGCAAAAAAAAGACGTGAAAAGTTTTTTGTTCAATAAATCCCAATCAAACCTCCCCCCCCCCCATTTAAGCTATTTGCTCAATACAAAAAACTATTCTTAATGAGCACCCCATTCTAATTAATACCCCAGGCATTTATTAAATACGGTATGTTATTTTTTTTTTCAGTTAATTTCTCAAAAGAACGTAAGAAACTATTAAATTATGTTTTTAAGTACCTAATTTGAAACATCGAGGGCGGGGGCCCTAGGGTAGTGGTTAGCACCGCTGCCTTTCACGCCAGATTTTGGGGTTTCGTTCCCGGTCTCGGCGGTTTGAAAGAAACAAAAAATGTTTCTTCCCCATCCACGTGTGAAAGTCAGTATTGTGGGTAGCCTCTGTCACCGAGAGGTAGCATGCTCGGCCTTAGACCACCAGGGCTCGAATTTCGAATCCTGTGTCTGGAGGACCAGTGTCATTTCACCATCCTCAGGAGGTTCTCCTGGCCCAGTTTAGCCTATATGTGCACAAAGGTGGCCTAAAGCCCGATTCATTTCATTTTTGAACACATCGAGTCTCCAAGAATTAACTGATATATCCTAATAGGAGATTTAGCATGACAATTCACTGGTTGAATGCTTTATTATTAGTTAAATAGTAACTACATTATGTTCTTTGAATTATGTAAATTAAATAAATTTTATAATAAATTTGAAAAAATGTTATTTATCTTTTTTTTAGAGTCAACCCTTCATCTTGTACTGCGTCTGCGTGGTGGAATCATCGAGCCAAGTCTGCGTATGTTGGCACAAAAGTATAACTGTGACAAGATGATTTGCAGAAAGTAAGTTTTTGTGGTGATATGTGGTCCACTTATCTCCCATTACTGAAATACCAGAAACGCCGGCCACAGAATCACACCAAAATTTTGCTCTGCTGTTTTTTTCACATAATTATTTAAAGCAGCTATATGGCAGTTATTTTGAAACTTAAATTTATATGAAGTGATGTATGTACCATACTCTATGTAAAATTATCACATGTATCAAAATTCTAGTACCACATAACATATTTGTCAATGTTGCATTACTACGAAGAATGTATATATGATGAAAACGCGATATATATTATTTTACCAATTGTGTGTTATATAAAATATAAAAACAGTTGACATAATCACATGATAATAATTATTTTTCTGATTAGAATTATACTGTCGTCATTCAGTCAAATGCATACATCTGCACATAAATATGGCCGTATATAAGTATATACAGACACACACATATAAACATGTATACACTTGACTCGTTTAATTGACATGACAACCTGAAATAATAATCACATAGCTGTGCTTTGCCAGGGGACTCGCACTAAGGTAACATTGCTGCTATCGTTTGAGCCACTTCCAACATTTTGTGATAATTTAGTTTTGATGGATATTCATATATGCAGAATAACAGTCAATAAAAATCATTAAAATAACGTTTGTAAATATGAACAGTCATAAAGGCAATTGTAAATGACGTCCTTATTACGACATACAGAATAGTTTGTGATGTCGCACAAAGGATCGTATAGTAATATAATGGCTTGTTGTTTGTCAGCGTGTGTTTCTGGTACATCATAACATGTAATATGGTGGCTTGTTGTTTCAGGTGCTATGCTCGTCTTCATCCCCGTGCTACAAACTGCCGCAAAAGGAAGTGTGGACACACAAGCAACATCCGCCCCAAGAAGAAGCTGAAGTAGAAGAGACATTTGATCTATAAAAGCTACTTTCATTCAGTTGAATAAACTTTCAATGCTCGATTTGGTATTTTTGTTTTCTTTATAATTATAAATAGTTGTTGAAATCTTGTTCGACTAATTCTGAATGGCTCAGGCAAGGTTCTGTTGACCACAACAACTGTTCGTCGTACTATAGAATTAGCTGTAAGTCTGGCTATCACAACACCCAACAGATAAAAAACGGATTTACAAACCATTTTGTGTCTTGGCCAAGTGTTTTAAATATTAGTCATTTTCAAAAATAATATATGTGACATTCAAAATCACCCGTGTAGCAAGGTGTAAGTTGGACTAGCATGATTATTCAGAGTTGGCAAGGTTCCCACTCACGTGGAATTTATCCTAAAAAAATTCCATGCATGAAAAAATCGTGGAATTTCAAAAGAAGGACATTTTCATGGAAAAATGCATGGAATTGCAGATTCAACAATGGTGTCCAAAAACGGTTCTCTTCACCAGTAATAATGCAGTAAATGTACCTGGTATTCTACTAGCCCTGTCTTCTCAGAATACTGGGAATATGGTTGTGGTAAAAGGCAGACAGATGTTACCAGCATGAGTTGAATGTTGCTTGGGAACGAGTATATATTTGAGAAGGTGTGGAGTAGCCGGTTGTGTGTAAAGTGGTCTGGAATGATTACTACTTTGGCCATAAAGTAATGGTTTTTGAGCATCACAATGTCTGGCTTGATCCCTTGGCTGGGCAGATTATATACTGTTAAATGGTGCCCAGTAACAGTTCCCCTTACCGGTTATGCAGTTCCAATAGGCCTGACCTCCGTACAGAGGGATAGGGTTGTGGTAATAGGCAGGCCAGAGAAGTTAATGCTGCTCGGGACAGATGTATTTGAGAGGTTATGTAGCCGGGTGTGTGTAACGTGGATCACTGCTCTAGCCATAGAGTTGGCTTGACTGGTAGAGCAGGTATCACTATACCAGAGTCTGTGGTTTGATCCCCGGGCTGGGCAGATTCAACATATTTCAAAAGCTCAGTTCATCACAAGGAAACTAGTAAATTTGCGAGATGGTGTTGACTCATAATCAGTGGGATTAATATTGGGCCAGCCTCCCTTGTCTGGCAATATCAGGCAATATCACAGATATGCGTTACAAGAATTGTTCTATAAAAATAAAAGAGAAAGTTCAGATCAAGGCTGGGATGTTTAGTGAGATGAGCGTGTGTCTTCCCACTGGTTGTTGTGACCAGTACTAAAAGTTTGGTTAAAAAATGTGATTATTTAAAGCAAATTTAAGCACTTTTTTAGACCACCAAAATGTATTGTTAATTCCCTGGATGAAATAGATTGAACGTTTAATACACTGGATGTACTTACAGAGTACATTAAAACTGACAATATTTTTGGAAACAACTTGATTGCTTGTGAAATGAATTGTGACACACGTTAAAACCAGGTGCCAAATTAAGAGTAATAAATTTAAAAAATTAGGGTTCTGGACGAACACCATTTAATGCAAATGTAGCCTACAAGGGAAGGGAAACTCTTAAATCTTTAGGCCATCCTGGCAGATTGCGAAATACAACTTCGTACAAGCAAAAACGGAAGATGTTTAATATTTTTCATAAAGCAACCTTAAACTGGCATGAAATTAGAGCGAAGAGTAGGGCTATCATTTTAAACAGCAGACAGAACATTTAATGAAAATTGACAAATCATTTGGGGAAACAAATTGTTAAGACTAGGACCTTTACTGAGAAGTACAAACAAAATTTATTGAAGTCACTGTTGAATTGCAAGAAAGTTGTAGCGAATTAATAAACGCAAGCTCTAAAATTGAAAGATCAGGAAGACAACGTAGCACAGAAAATTAATTCCCATCAACAAGGACATAAAAGAACAGGAGAAAATTAGGAAAAGATTAAGACAGGGACGTGACACAAAAAACCTTAATCCCAGTAGTCTGCGGACTTAACAGCACCAATGCCGATTCAACTCTAAATAAAGTGAATGTTTTCAAATGAATAGTTGCGTCTGAAGAGCCTGACATATTTTGTATCACTGAGGTAAAACATGAATATGCATTCACCCCATGACAGGATAAAAAATACATTATGAAGGGTATGGATCATTTTTAGGCACAGACACTGGAGATATGGGAGTTTGTATATAATTTATGTTAAAGAAACATTAAAAGAGTAGTTTTATACCTGGATGATAACATGTCTAAAGACTCCATTTGGTTATATATAGTTAGGCATATATACCACTATAAAAAAAAGATAAATTGCTTTTAGGAGCATTAACTAGCTATATAAGCCTACAGCTCATTGAAAAAGTCCAGTCATTTGCTAACAACAGGACTACACTCACGAAGACATATAATAGAATGACGTCAGTACATTTACACTATTAAAAAGAATCAAATAGCCCACGAAAATTACGAAATTCGACATATCAAATGGTGCATTCTGCCAGAATATTGGTCCGGTGAATGTGAATACTGTACTGACCGTACCTGTGTTACGACCCTGAGAATGAAAGGGGGTCGTGGGCACACCATACCATATACCTCGTCATTTGACAAATTAAGAAGGTATGGTAAATAATATATGGCTGATTTCACAAAAAAAAGTAAAAAAAAAATCCTGATGAACTTCCTATTGTGACATTAAGCAATTTTGGTCAGGATAAAAGAAGTCACATACATTATACCTCGTCATCTGACAAATTAAGAAGGATAACATATGGCTGATTTCACAAAAAAAAAGTAAAAAAAAAAAAATTCTGATGAACTTGCCATTGTGACATTAAGCAGTTTTGGTCAGGATAAGAGAAGTCACAATTAATAGCAAATGGACAAAATTTCTGATAAAAACTGAATAAGTATTATACCGTAGGCCTACGCATGGAGAAATAAAGAAAACTAGTTCCCGAACTCCGAGGCCTGCTTTTGTCTGTTTGAGTGCTATCGACACATACAAATCAGTGTATTGGTCTTCCTCATGGGCTAGAATCTCAAATGTGCAGGATATAATTAGGGAAAGAACCAAGGTGGCATGCTCAATATCAGAGGATGTAGGCTATACCCACCAAATTGCGGTTCATTGTTGGGCCAGCGTTGCAGCCCATTGTTGGTTCATTATCGGTCAATCGTCTACGACGCTGGATCAACACTTATTTATCAACGGGTCTGTTGTATACTTTGCGCAAACACGTGGCATTCAATCAATGCTGTTTCAATGTTGACCCACAGTCTTTGACGCTGGCCCGTCATTGAAACAGCGTTGGTAGTTTTCTGACAGCTGCATTAGACCTATGCTGGTGACGCTTTAGTCTAACATCCAGGCGCCAGAAACCCCTGATAACACGATAAATTGGCCCAATGCTGATGTGATGCTGGGCCACCGTCTGCTACGCTGGGCCAACATTATTTTCCAACCAAAATCCTTTAAGCTCTTAACCACAAATATAATCGTGAATATTTTTTTCTAAAGACAAAAGTACCTAAGCTAAGGACCTGAAACGTTATATTGCACAATCGTGTTCATAAGGACTGGTGTACAGAAATGTGAGCCGTTTCCCACACACATTACCCATCTTTCCCCTAAATAGGACACAAACTGAGGCAAAATAAACGACAGTAGGCCTACAAATTTATTAAACCAATTAAATTAAAGTTTGTTCTTAGCCCTGAATTGCATTAGCCTACATGCCAAATGGTCTAAGTTTTTAGCTATACAATATTTTCCAATGAAAATTTCACTGTAGTCGCCGCGTGACTCGTAAATAGTTCTTGCAAAATTTCATGAAAATCGGTTGAGAATTTGCTGAGAAATCAGCGGAAAACGTGCGATACAAGTTATTCGGACGGCGGGTTATTGGCTTTTTTCAGAAGTGCACATAGGTTAAAAAACGAATCAAACGAACGGCAAATCGCCTGTTCTTAGGGCCGAACATCGAGGATTTCAGCTTTTTATTTTTATCTATATTCAGATTATTTTTTCGTTATAAAAAGCGAATAGCGAGGCCAAAAATCGGTAAAAAGTAAACTGGAAACAATTCATAATTTTCAGTACCAATGTGCACCCTTTTTTTATCATCTCACCGCACATAATAGGCTACACGTCCCACAGACTTCCATGTAGCCTATAATGACCCATACACTCAGGCCTCCCAGCACTCTTTAAAAGTTAAAAACACACGTGGAATACATTTAAGAAGGAAATCTAGGCTCAACCATCACATGATATCCACCAGATATACACGTGGATAGGTACACCAATAATCCATGTAAAAAATACATGTGGAAAACAAGTGAAACAAAATCAGGTGGCATTCTTCACATGATATCCATCTGATATCCACGTGAACTGGTACACCATTAATCCACGTGGAACAATTCACGTGGGATTTACGTGAAAAAGTACACCAATAATCCACATGAGAAATGCAACGTGGATTACACGTGAAAAAAATAAGGCTCAAACTTCACTTGATATCCACCAGATATACACGTGGATAGGTACACCAATAATCCATGTGAAAAATACACGTGAAAAACATATGAAACAAAAAAGTGTGGCATTCTTCACATGATATTCATCTGATATCCCCGTGGACGGGTACACCATTAATCCACGTGAGACAATTCACGTGGAATTCACCCAAAAATGTTCACCAATAATCCACATGAGAAATGCAACGTGGATAACACGTAAAAAAAATAAGGCTCAAACTTCAATTGATATCCACATGCAAATCAACACCAATAATACACATGAATAAATCCACGTGGCATACACCTGGATTTTTAGTGGAACACGTGTCCACCAATTTTCCACCTCAATTACACATGGATTCCACGTGGTGTGCCTGCTGGGGTACACCCTCATTTAACATGTATCCAAATGTCATGATACATCAACTATTGTCCAAATTGGTCGTTTGGTCACAATAGCACATGTAGTACTTAAAAACGATCATACACAGCAACCTAGTAAAACTAACGACACCAGTTATCGTTTTATTTTCATATCATTTGTTTTTTTCATAATTGCACGTATCACGCAGTGTTTCTGATCTGTCGTCATGTCGTCAGAATTGACGACAAGCTTCCCACTCTGACGAAAAAACATTCCATTCTGACGACAATGATATACATCTAGACAAATTTTATTGAAAAATGTGTTGTTTTAAAGCTTAAAATGTACCTTTAGATATCACTAGAAGACACCTGAAGCCTTCTATGAAACAAAAAATCCCCAGTGGAGCATGCCCCCGGACCCCCCTAGGGGGCCTAGAGCTGTGATCCCCTTTGGTGGCCGTCCACCGGAACCCGCGCCTGCGTGCTGACTCCAACACCAGTTTTGTAGTCAGAATCTTCATATCGTCTGACTCCAACTTTTTTCATAGTCAGAAACACTGTCACGCTCATTTTAAATTTCGACAATTGAAAAAATGACCAGGGACATTTGTTTGTTTGCTATGTCGTAACATTCACTTGCTTGTATAGTGACATAACTGTTATTGTGACTTCAAAAAGAAATGAAAATGTAGAACGGAATGGAATAAATCCTTCACCGTGAAATACTTGTGAATGAATTATTGTTCTGAACTGATTCTATTGAAGGGCAGCATGGCGTACTGCAGCAAATAATTATCTAATCCATTTAAAAATTGTGATAACTTGACAAAAATCGGACAAAACGTTAATTTGACTAGTCGTAGCCTATATGGGATGCCCTACTTTAGGATTAGGCCTGCCTTTTTAGCGTTTTCATTATCACCAGTCACCTGCAAATTTAACTTATAAAACATTCAATTTAATTGTGCTTTATCTTATCAAGTTTATAGAAGTTTATTCAAGCCTACCCGGTACCGGTACTAAAACGACTTAAAGCAACTCAATCAGGCTAAAATCATAAAAAAGTTGGTGATTTTATTTTGGCTTCTTAAAATGACCATATATGATGTAAACTTGTCCGTAGATTAGAACTGGAAAAGTTTTAATTTTTTTTGTGTTGCGCATTTACTAGTTAAGTGAGATATAAAGACGAAATTCACCTATTTCTTATTTAGGACATGCATGTCCGAAATAAGAAAAGCGAGAATTTTATCTCTATATCTCGTTTAGGCCTAACTGGTAAAAGCGAAATATATAATGTGTTTTAATTTTGTCTTATCATGTAACACTTTTGGCCTAGTTTAGTGTTACCAGACCCATATAGAGACAAAATTCCCGTATTTTTATTCTTAACATGGTTGTCAATAATTAGAAATCAGGAATTTCGTCATATCTAGCCTAACTGGTGAATGCGCAGCACAAAAATAAAAAAAACGTTTGCAGTTCTAGTCTATGGACATGTAACTTACATCATATAGTCATATTATTAGGCTATAATAAAATCACAAATTTTTTATGATTTCAATTAGACCTGGGCATGTCCCTTTGAGAAGCCGAAATAAAATGACCAATTTCTTTATTATTTTAGCCTGAGTCGCTTACAAGTTTACAAGCATAGAAAAAGTCATGGTGATGATGATGATGACGATGTTGTTGATGATGATGATGATGATGGTGAATGATGATGATGATGATGATGATGATGATGATGATGATGATGATGATGATGATGATGATGATGATAATGATGACCATGATGATGATGGTGATGATGATGAAGATGACACGGCCAAAATCAGTCCTGTGTGAGAATATAAATTGTGTTGTGATACCTTGTGTTTGTGTAGGTCAAAATTTGGGAGAGGAAGATGTCATCGCTTCGAGTATTAGTTGGTTGTAAGCGAGTAATTGACTATGCAGTCAAGGTATATCTTAAAATCACTAAATACTATAATCTAGACAATGATCGCAATATTTAGAAATTAATTTCGTATCTTTCTAAGCTTCGCAAAATTTTATTTTACTGTTCTTCTCTTATTATCGCTCACTGGCATTGGCAGTGCCGGCAGCCGCCCACCGAGTGACGAGTCAGTGTGCGGCTGCCACTCACCCACTGGCACTGTCTTTGACTTTGTGATCTACTGTGATTGACGTAGGGTCTCACACAACTAAGTACAATCCCATATTCGTAGACTTGTATGTATTATCCCCCACACGGTCCGTTTTGAGTGTTTCACCAGAATTTTGTCCAGATCTTCGCCTGACAACAGTGTCAGTGAGTAGAGACTAGAGTGACATGCCTACTCCACTGAGTCTGAGGTCGTGATGAGGACTGCAAAGTCAATATTTAAAGATTAAGGAGTAGCCTTTTTTCCATTTGCTCAGTCGCTCTTAAAAAATTGTTAACAAAATTTTTCTTCCTCGGATCATTTTTTTTATTCTTCCCCTGAGACAGCATCCCTGAACATTTGGTGGAATTTTGTTATGTATTTTGTAAATTAGAGTTAGACCATTTGACATGTAATAGAATTCTTGTTTCACGGTAATAGTGTTAAAGAGAGCTGTAATTTTGAAAATTTATTACTTGCCAAATGGTCTAAGTTCGTGATTACACAAAAAAATCCACCAAATATGCAGGGATGTTGGGGAAGATGAAAAAATTATCCGAGGAAAGTATTGTTAAAATTTTTTTAATAGACTAGCGACCGAGCAAATTGAAAAAAGGCTACTCACAGGATCTGGTGGAAAAGACTGTAGACTTGGAGATTGGAGGCATAGTGATAGTTTTTTTGGGGGGGGTGGGGCTCCACCACGTCCATGAGTCTGACGCCAGGGGCCAGCCTTCGCTACGGCTTCCTCCCTAAATTTGGTTGCCCCCCCTCATTCAGTTGACGTTATCCACTTAGCGATGAAGCCCATATATAGTTCTGTATTCATGTTTTATCGCCCACACTGAATGATAGTGAACTCTGGTCGAGCAGCCTTTTCCTACTTAAAATTTGTCAAATTAATTTTATGGACCTGCCAGAATTTTTCAGTAGATATACACATATTTCCCCCCCCCAAGTTCAAGAAGTCCCCCCATCCCCAAACCTTCTCAACCTTCAGGAAACCCTGGGCCTATCAGGGACCGTGCAAATTCAATACATATATTTATCCATAAAAAGTTTATGCATTGAATTTAATTTTTTTTATTTAAAATTTAAATTAAAAAAACAACAGTTGATTCAGTCTATTTTCTTTTTGATAATAATTTTTGACAACCTTGACATATTTAACATATTAAATTTTATGAATAGGAACATTCACAATGAGTGAACATTGATACCGTTAATTAATTGAATAATTTCTTTGATTTGTTTATTTTTATTTTTTTCATCAACACCTAGCATTGATCTAAACTAAAAATGGGTTTTGCTTATCGGTGTCAATTTTTACCTTTAAATAACATGTTCAAAAGCTAGCAGACTACGTGTATTTAATGGTCTAATAAATTTGAAGAAAAAAAATATAATTGCACCGGCGGTTAAAGGGGTAACCCAGCAAACAAAAAACATTTGTATAACATTTATGCAACACCGTTGGTCTAACATTGTACAAATGTTATACAAATGTTTTGTGTTTACTGGGAAGGGTGTATGTCTATTGATGCTTATTATGGATTTATGGATAACTGAATCCTAACTGTCTGAACATTTGTTATCAGGTTTATGTAAGAAGTTTCCCATTATCAGCTGGATAAAATATAGTCAGTAGGTGGTCAGGGTTCTGCCACAAATTGGGCAATGGTTGGCAGTCTTGACATCCAATATGTCGCCCAGTTTGGACTAACCCTGGGTATTGATTTTCTTGCAATTTTTTTATTTAGGCCTAGGGTGTCCATTTCATTATGTTGATTTCTGACATTTCTGTTCTGACACACACTGAAAGTAGACTAGTCTACACATCCCTTTCAATAAAGATGCCAGAATCTGGACATCATGTTTTAAAAATGAAAATAAACCATGTAAACCCTTATAAACATACTATTATATCATTTTGATTTCTATTTTTCTCTGCAAAAAAAATTGTTAGGGCTGGCACGGTCGGGTTGATGGAAATAAACAATAATTTCATTTGATCCTCGTCACATGCTCCCTACCTGTAAATTAGGAGTGTAATGATGCATGAACACAAAAATGTTGTTTTCTCGGAGAAGATTTCGATATGAATCGTGTGTGCTGTTTTAACAGGTGAGAGTGAGACCCGATAAGTTAGGAGTGGTAACAGATGGCGTTAAGCACAGCATGAACCCGTTTGACGAGATAGCCATAGAAGAAGCTGTAAGACTCAAGGAGAAGAAAGTCGCCAGTGAAATAATAGCTTTTTCTTGTGGACCCAAGCAATGCCAGGTGAGAATCTTTCAGCCAACTCTTATTTACTTAGCCCTTTTAATGCTGAATTGTTTTTGAGTATTTTTCATTAATTTGAAGCTGGAATTGCTGACGCAATTGTATGCTTCAAATGAAGGAAAAATAATGTTATTTATAAAAAATAGACGTCTCCAAATTTGAATTATTTGATTAGATATTTTATCATTTTAAGTGACATTCTATTTCTTTAGTGGTACAGGTATTCATTGGATTTTAAATTTTCAGGCAAAGTTATCAAACTGAAGCTCATGTAAAATTAAACCCTTAAAGGTCAACTTTATGCAATTTCTACCCATGATTTGAAGCTGTGTCTCAATGCCGCGATCCACAACCTTAAGTGGTTAAAACATTCTACTATCTTTACAATTTAAATAAAGAGATATGCCAATCTTGCATATTTTATGCTCATTAAAATGATAGAAAAAATAAAAAAGGCTGAAAATCGTTTTAGACATAATTATCACATTCTGGTTCAATGCTTAACCCTTATCCTGCTAATTTAATTTATTTAATTTTCAGCCACACAAAGTTGTGTCTTGCTACCGCGACCCACAACTTCAAGTAGCTGAAAATAACTCATATAATTGGTTAAAATATTTGTAAATCTTGATGTCTAAACACTCATTTCAATCCCAATATCAGTTATCTGCTTTGCTTATAAAGCGAATTAAAAACGACTATAGTCGCAATCAGCCGGCAAAGGGTGCACTTAATTATATGACTCTAGTAGGTAAAGAGTTAAATAATACTGCGTCTAAGAAAACTTTTGTCAGAAGCAGGTCAGTTATTTTGCTTCACTGATTCATAATATTTTTTTCTGATTCTTGCAACATAATTATCATTATGCTCAATGATTTGTGACAATCCACCTACTTGACTTGTTTACTGCTATTTTTTTGACAGGAAACCATCCGTACTGCTCTGGCGATGGGCGCTGACAAAGGCATACATGTAGAAGTGGAAGGAAAAGATTACGAGTCATTACAGCCATTCCATGTGTCAAAAATGCTGGCTAAAGTTGTGCAAGATGAAAAAGTTGATCTTGTGATCTTAGGAAAACAGGTGGAGTTTTCATACTCTCAATTTCAAATGTTAGGATGAAAAGTCAATTTTATTTTAACAATTCGGTTTTTAGTGATGTCAAATTGATCATGTGTTTTTTCAGCTTTATATGCCGTGTAATACAATATTAAGACACATCTTCCAAGTACCGGTAGCTGTGATTGGATCTCCACGAAGGGTTAATACAGTAGAACCTGCTATGAGTAGTAGTTTTTACAACAAGGAAAAAATTCATTTAAGGGAAAATAACATGGCTATATCATGTATATAGTACATGTATATATTTAAAAAAAAAAGAGAAAGTATCTAAAGTTTTAAGCTGTGGGATCAGATATTTATTTTTCAATCACATATAGCAGTGGTTCTGTTGTGTCAAAGTGTCAAGCCGATAACTACATTTGAAAGATACTGACTGGAAAAACATTGAGTGACAGAATGTATTTTTACAGGCCATTGACGGAGACAACAACCAGACTGGACAAATGACAGCGGCATTACTTGACTGGCCACAGGTTAGTATCTCTATAGAGTTGGTATCTATAGCGTTACTGGCCACAGGTTAGTATATTTAGCGTTACTGGCCACAGGTTAGTATCTCTATAGAGTTAGTATTTCTAGTGTTACTGGCCACAGGTTATTATCTCTATAGAGTTAGTATCTCTAGCTTTACTGGCCACAGGTTAGTATCTCTATAGAGTTGGTATCTCTAGCTTTACTGGCCACAGGTTAGTATCTCTTATAGAGTTGGTATCTCTAGCGTTACTGGCAACAGGTTAGTATCTCTATAGAGTTAGTATCTCTAGCGTTACTGGCAACAGGTTAGTATCTCTAGCGTTACTGGCCACAGGTTAGTATCTCTATAGAGTTAGTATTTCTAGTGTTACTGACCACAGGTTGGTATCTCCATAGAGTTAGTATCTCTAGTGTTACTGGTCGCAGGTTAGTATCTCTATAGAGTTAGTATCTCTAGCGTTACTGGCCACAGGTTAGTATCTCTATAGAGTTGGTATCTCTAGCTTTACTGGCCACAGGTTAGTATCCCTATAGAGTTGGTATCTCTAGCGTTACTGGCCATAGGTTAGTATCTCTATAGAGTTGGTATCTCTAGCTTTACTGGCCACAGGTTAGTATCTCTATAGAGTTGGTATCTCTAGCGTTACTGGCCACAGGTTAGTATCTCTATAGAGTTGGTATCTCTAGCTTTACTGGCCACAGGTTAGTATATCTATAGAGTTGGTATCTCTAGCGTTACTGGCCACAGGTTAGTATCTCTATAGAGTTGGTATCTCTAGCGTTACTGGCCACAGGTTAGTATCTCTATAGAGTTGGTATCTCTAGTGTTACTGGTCACAGGTTAGTATCTCTAGTGTTACTGGCCACAGGTTAGTATCTCTATAGAGTTAGTATCTCTAGTGTTACTGGCCACAGGTTAGTATCTCTATAGAGCTAGCATCTCTAGTGTTACTGGCCACAGGTTAGTATCTCTATAGAGTTAGTATCTCTAGTGTTACTGGCCACAGGTTAGTATCTCTATAGAGTTAGTATCTATAGCTTTACTGGCCACAGGTTAGTATCTCTATAGAGTTAGTATCTCTAGTGTTACTGGCAACAGGTTAGTATCTCTATAGAGTTAGTATCTCTAATGTTACTGGCCACAGGTTAGTATCTCTATAGAGTTAGTATCTCTAGTGTTACTGGCCACAGGTTAGTATCTCTATAGAGTTAGTATCTCTAGCTTTACTTGCCCCGGGTTAGTATCTCTATAGAGTTATTATCTATAGTGTTACTGGCCACATGTTAATACCTGTCACTCCTACTTACTCTTGTTGAATTCACAACAGTAAAAAAAGTTCTATGTTGATCTCCTTCTCCATGATCTAGTTAAAAGACACACTTTGAATTTGAATACATGCATTTTTTAAAGGGTGCGCATAATGCATGTCTGAAGTATTAAGAAACATGAAAATGCATAAAAGCTTTTAAAAGGTTTGATATATATTTCAAGCAAATTTCACATAAGCTAGACATGCCATTGAAGGAAGTAGTTTACCGGACATGCTTTTTTTATTAAATATTTAAATTTTAAGGATGTCTACTTTTCACAAATTGGAATAATTAAAAAAAATTGAATCGGAAAATTCCAGCCCCAAATGTCAGAAATAGTTGAAAGAAAAATCCTAAATGTTCTTTCAGGACTATAAGTGTTAATGTGATACTGTATCTAATGTGCTTATTGATTCCATGTTTTTGTATATTTTATTAGGCTACATTTGCTTCTAAAATTGATGATATTGGCAGTGATATGACCGTTGTGAGAGAGGTAGACGGTGGACTGGAAACGATCAAGGTGAAAATGCCAGCTGTTGTCTCAGCTGATCTACGACTGAATGAACCCAGATATGCAACACTGCCGAACATTATGGTAATTACCCGTAACTTATAAGCTTTTTATGTCAATTAAATTTTGTGTTATATTTTAAACTTAATTGATTACTCACATAAACATAATTGAGTATTGCAATTTTCATTACTCTCGATGTGATTTGAATTGAATGCTTAATAGCACATATCATGTAGAAAATGTGATTGAAAGCGACTGTTATTATAACTGTTCTTTGTTCACTGCCCATACACACCGTATGTATTGCACTTAGGTCCACTCGCCTTGTGAAAGGCTTGACTATATATTGTTGTCATTGATGCAAGTTGAGCGTAGTAAGCATACATTTAAGAGTAAATTTTAATTAGGTATGATTATTTAATGCAATAAATGTCATTCAGTTTTGGACAATTTTAAATAGAGTGATCTCATGTATCAAAGTTAATGTCTGTCCGTCCCTGCCTGGTAAAAACTGTTCAAACCGCGAGAATTGAAGCCTACTGCACACCTGATGGTCGTGTAAGCTATATATTGATCCTGGATCAGAATAATTATGCGGTCCGCTAAAAAAAACCCAGTTCAGATAAAACATAAACCTCACCAGCCCTGTTGATGCTGACAAAGATTTTCTATATTTCTAATACCTTTCAATAATGCAAATACACAGCTGATCTGTAGCACTGTCAATGTAGATCCTTAAAGAAATATTGATTTGCAATCACATAAAACTGTCTAGATTCCAATTAGGAGAAAAAAGACTTGTATTATGTTTATTATGTCCTACTTTTATCCTATTTTTTCTTGGAATTGTTCTACTGTTTTGTGAAAATCTGGTGTACTTTTTAATCTACTCCTTTTTTCATGTCTTTTTTTTTTTACAGAAATTATGTTTGCTGTAAAATAATGATGGACCCTGATACTGTGTGCCCCATTATATTGCCGTCTTATTTAATTTGGCCACTTTCAAGATTGGCAATTTGATCGTAATATTTATGGCTGTTAATTATTTAATATACTAGTTCATGTATACTAGTACATATTGTTTTAAATGGCCTGCTCTCAAACTGGGGCTCGTTAAAGTTTATGCTTGCGAACATTACATGGGACTGATATTGCCAATATTATAGACGCTAACTTAAAGGGTATAAAGTATACCATATTGCCGCAACATAATTGTAATTAATTTATGAACCCAGATAGTGAAGACTTTATACTGCCAAGCCAAAGCTAATGGTAATGATTCTATTCTATTTTACAATGCTTTTGGAATCTGGTAATATCCTCTATTCTCACCCTGACCTGGGGTCCATTTTCATGGTTGTAACCAATATATTTTACCACCAAAATTGTATAGAGCTTTTGAAATTGATTCTAATATGATACGTTAAAATTAAATTATTTCCAAATTGTATTTAAATTTCTCTTCAAATTATTTGTGTTATAATGAACTCATGCTTAAATTGTTTTCATATTTTATATTAACAGAAAGCTAAAAAGAAACCAATTGCAAAGAAGACTGCGTCTGACCTTGGAGTGGACATTACACCTACACATGAGGTTATCAGTGTAGAAGACCCTCCTCAGAGACAGGCCGGTGCTAAGGTGGAAACAGTAGAAGAACTGGTGGCAAAGCTTAAAGATGCTGGCCTAGTCTGATACTACTCTCTGCACTTCATTATAGGTATGTGTTAGGATTAAATATTGAGGCCTAGTCTGATAAAACGCTCTACACTTATCATAGGTATTAATATTAACTCTTACAGCGCGGGGATAGAATTTAGTCGTCAGAATCTGACGTCTGTAGACGTCAGATTCTGACAACTAAAGTCTATCCCCGCGCTGTAAGAGTAAAAATATTTCTAATAGCCGTAGACCCATAACATAGTTATTCAAAGGAATCGGAAAGAGCTAACTAAGATATTTATGATGATTTTTAAAAGGTCTCCGACGTTTTTATAAAAGAATTAGCCGCTTTAAGGGTTGAATATTCTCTCCTAGTCTGATAAAACTCTCTACACTTATCCTAGGTATTAACCCTTTAAGCGCTGAATTAATTTGTAAAAAACATCACAACCAAAGTTTTTTTTTTCAATTTAAAAGCATCATAAATGTCTTAGCTAGCTCTTTCTGATTCATTTGAATACCTATGGTATGGGTCTACGACCATTAGTAATATTTTTACTCTCACAGTGCGGGGATCAACTTTAGACGTGAGATTCTGACGACTAAAATTGATCCCCAAGCAGTAAGTGTTAATTTTAAAGATTCCCTCCTAGTCTGATAAAACTCACATTACACTATGTCGTCCAGATTGAATTTGTAATGCTTTTAGCTTGACAAAAATACTGTTTTGTTAGGGTTTTGACAAGACATGTTTGTGTATGTTTTACCTCCTAATAACTAAACATTTTATTTGGAATTTTCTATAAGCATCTTATGTATTTGTTAACTTTTGCTTGTGTGTTCCCGTCGTATACACATGACATGTAATTCAAACTGTGACTTTCTATTGTTTGTATCCATTGACACCCTGCTGCCCACCCTGTTTTGTTAGGGTTTTGACAAGACATGTTTGTGTATGTTTTACCTCCTAATAACTAAACATTTTATTTGGAATTTTCTATAAGCATCTTATGTATTTGTTAACTTTTGCTTGTGTGTTCCCGTCGTATACACATGACATGTAATTCAAACTGTGACTTTCTATTGTTTGTATCCATTAACACCCTGCCGCCCACCCTGTTTTTGTGCACATAGGAGTATGTGACAGTACTCTATACATAGGATAAAGCCCGAGAAGCTCTCCATTCTTAGCCGAGGCCTTTTTCACAGCTAAGAATAGAGAACCCCGAGGGTTTTAACTGACTCAAAACAGACCCGACCAAAATGAGGATCCCTGATAATCAACAGCTCGGTCACACCTGACTAATTATGGTACAATTAGGCCTACCGTGATAATTGGTCTGTAGTTGATCAACAATAACTATCCATTCCCAGCTTAAAATGTAGTGGTCGGACAAAGAAAATAATGTAGTGGTGTGTTTTAAATATTGATAAAAAAGTAGTGTTTTTTTGTATTATTTCAGGACCAGTTCATCAAGCCATATCCAGAGAAAGAAAACTATCTGCATTTTGACAGTCGAACGTCTTTTCTGTTTTATCCATTCTGCATCCACTTCGACTTGCAATGGAAATAAAAATACCAACCTAATATGAGCTCATTAATCCTCCAAAGCCCAGTGACCTAACAGCATATTTACAGAATAAATACTTCTGTGGAGAATAGCAAATTCTAAATGAACAGCTTTCTTAGTTTCTATTTTATATATTCTATTTTCAATGAAATCATGTAATTTTTACTCATCTTGAACTGTGGAACTGTTAAAGATTAACTAAAAACCCTGCTTTTATTATGATGCAATAGGGCTGAGTAGAGCTGGCTGGGTGTTAAGATGGTTGATGGGGGTCTACTTATAAACTTTGTAACATACAGAAACATTAGTAGAAGTCATGGAAATTATTCGATTTCATTTATATTTTGAATGAATTCTTGACATAACAATTCACATGATTTAGCACGTCTCAAATACTGTATCTGACTTGCACGTTCAGTTTCAAAATTTACCCATGCATTTATGTCTGAGTCACATTGAGCTGGTATGTTGTTTTGTCTTTGTTGGGTGGGGGCTGTAACTCAAATATGAAGATTTTTAATGAGCTCTTGAACTTTATTTATATTTCACCACACTATAAATATCACGTTGTTTGTTGAATAATAAATATATACTAATACAAACACATTTCTTTGTAGTTTGTTTTGTCCCCATCACATTACTAATCTCTACTAAGTGGTCTTGTCAAGTTAAAAAAAACCTGAGAAAAACTCTGAAGTGGGTGGGTATTTTTTTTGTGCATGTTTCCAAAAAAAATGGATATTGTGGTCTGGCTAATGTAGCTTTTTGTGTTGTGTTTCGTGAGCGCCATGCTACCCTTCATGATCATCATCATCATCAAGGCCATTGTAACTGATTGAAATTTTTTATATAAATATCTTTATGCTCCTTCATTGACATAGATCTGCGTTCAGCCCTGTGTCGTAAAGCTTGATAAGTGGTTGTACGTAGTGGTCTGTATCAATATTTTCAGTAGCGCATTATTTTTGCTGACGTTGGCCCAACGTTGGTTTACTGTTAGTCTAATAGTAAACCAACGGTGGGCCAACGTGTCATGTTGGCTGATTATACATCGCTCTGAATTCATGTATGTGGTGATGTTTAATCATGGTTACAGCTGCCGCCACCGATGATAGGGATTTGCGAGCGTGATATCGCAAGAACCGCTAATCAGAATTGCTCGTGATGTTGTATGTAGGCCTTTGTAATACGATTTTTTTTTACTGCTAGTCTTCAATCGGAGCAATATAAAATTATTGGAATACAAGGCTACCTGTATCGCTGAGTTACCTCGGCATATCATGCCTGGCCACATGCACACCAGTTAAGGTTACCTGTATCGCTGAGTAACCTCGGCATATCATGCCTGGCCACATGCACACCAGTCAAGGTTACCTGTATCACTGAGTGACCTCGGCATATCATGCCTGGCCACATGCACACCAGTCAAGGTTACCTGTATCACTGAGTGACCTCGGCATATCATGCCTGGCCACATGCACACCAGTCGAGGTTACCCAAATCGCTGAGTAACCTCGGAATATCATGCCTGGCCACATGCACACCAGTCGAGGTTACCCGTATCGCTGAGTAACCTCGCTGGCCACATGCACACCAGTAATTGTCAATGATATGCATATCAACCAAATGCTGTTGCAATTCACAGCAGTTTATGTTTATTTTCCTGTGACAAATATAATATTAAAATAAGGGGGACATGTCAACGATACCCTTTGATAATTGCGCTTATGTTTAGACGTCAGACTGAAGTCTATTGACTAGAGATTCTGATGCCTAAAGTCGACCCTACAATGAAAGGGCTAAAGGCCCCATTCCCTAGTGCCTTAAACTTGAAAAGTTTCAAAGTTTAAAATTGTGTTATTAAGGCTTATATCATCGTAAAGCTATATTATCTTTTTCCACCCTCCATTTGAAAGAGATATGTACCCGATAAGTGTGTATTTCGAAATGTTCATACAATTTTGGACAACCATAACTTTAATTCAATTGGGATTGACCATAAAACCTGCCCGCTGAGGGTCTCGATGAAGGGTCTGATGTTGATTTTTTTTCTTTGAAAGGGTCAACACTGAGGAAAATCCCTTCTTGTTTGTCACTACACCAGCCAGAACATCCCATGAATATTGCCTGTGTACTTGGCGATGTTCACGATGTGGCTGTAGCTACGTAAGGGCTGACGCAAGATTGTGCACTAGTTCTGGTATAAACCTTATAGTGTCTCTCTCTTTTCACCTGGTGTGGTAGGTGATTGTACAAATCATTGGCAAATAAGTCCGGGAGACAAGGAACCAGGGCTGCTGAACCATAAAGAAACAGCCGTTTGACCAACCAGCCACCAAAGGAAAAGGCAAGGACTGACCCTTTTGCGATATGCTCTGATTTCTGAGCAGTGTGTTTGAAACCATCATCATTGAACCGTCATCTTTAGCCAACCATCCGTGTCCGCTATGCCTATCACCCAAGCTAGCAATGTAATGATAAAGAGCTCCTTGCTTAAGACCAGACTCCGACTCCTGCATCGATATGATAGAGAGCTCACTGCTTTGATATGTCACACAAAATGGCTCCTCTCAGAAAGGAAGTTCAGCTGTGTTGACCCTTCCTGTTTTTAAATGTGAGGCCCGTTAGGAATGCGGTGATTTTCCTATGACGTTGTAATTAAGCTCGCAACATTTTTGACGATGTGATACATCAGAGACTTTGCATACTTTTCCTGATACAAGTTAAGAACTTTTTGTCATCCCAATATAATTTATAAATATCAATCTGGTTTTCTTCCGGGATGTAGCACCACAGCATATCTGAAGCTTTTGATAAAGGACTTAAAGTACAGATGGTGTTTGGTGATATATCCAAGGCGTTTGACAAAGTATGGCACGCCGGGCTACTATTCAAGCTAAAAAATATGGGAATTACTGAGGAATTACTTATATGGATCAGCAACTACTTGTCTGATAGACAGCAGCGGGTGGTGTTGCAGGGTGAGTCGTCTTGCTGGGCAGATATTAACGCTGGAGTTCCTCAAGGCTCCGTCCTTGGACAACTTTTGTTTTTGGTCTACATTAATGATATGAAAAAAGGCCTAACTTCAAAACTGACTCTATTTGCTGATGACAATTTACTCTTATCTATTTCAAATTGTCATATAACTAATTCGCAAATACTAAATAGCGACCTCGAAAAACTCGAAGCGTGGGCGCAACAATGGATTGTCAGCTTCAGTGCTTTTAAACAAACAGTATGGTGGTTAAGTACAGAAATATTACTCCCCCAAATAACCTCAGAATGTATAACCAAGAACTACAAAATATACCCCACTCTAAACATTTAGGTGTTACCTTACAACAAAATTTAAAATGGGACAAACACTTTGATGAAATATCAATTAAAGCTAATAAACGTTTGGATATTTTAAATTCATTAAGTCTTAAGCTCAGCAGAAAAAGTCTAGAAATTCTCTATTTTTGCTTTGTCAGAAGCATCCTGGAATACTCGAACGAGCTTTTTTCAAATGCAACTAACGAAAACCTGGAACATTTTGACAAAATTCAGAAGAGAGCAGGTAAAATAGTATCAGGGGCTATACGTGGCACACCATCTATCAAAATTTACACTGAACTTTCATGGGAAAGTCTGCAGTCCCGACGGGAAGACAAAATGATAATACTCTATGCTGACATTCTTCACGATAGAACCCCTTCTTATTTAAAACCAATTATTCCTCAAACAGTTAAAGAAACTAGTCAAGGCAGATACAACCTACGAAACAACTCAAATATAAGCCAGACCAACACTATTCCTGCAACCACCCAATTCTGGAACAATCTAGACGATTCTACCAAAAACTTGACATAAAACAACTCACTAAAAAAAAATTAAAAAGCAACAAGTCTGATACAAACTTATATTATAACATTGGCAGAAGAAAAATTAATATTATCTTGGCCAGAATCAGAATGGAATGTAGTGAGCTTAGTCACCACCTTTTTAACATGAACATTATTGCTAATCCCCTATGTACATGTGGACGTAACGAAACAACAAACCATTTTTTTATCGAATGTCCACGATACCATTCACACAGAGTCGTTTTAATAGAAAATTTAACCAAGATAAATATAAATTACAACTTAGATACGCTTCTCCATGGTACACGTGACAGCCTTCTTGACCTTCAATTGATATCATTGCTAGATGTTTTTATTGTAGCCACTAAACGATTTTCTTTGCTAGCAAAGAACTAGTTATTATGCTCTGCAGACGCAGGGCGTTGGGTTGGTGTTGGTTTGACATTGGACCAGCGTAGCAGACGGTGAGCCGGCGTTAGACCGGCATTGATTCGACGTCATGTGCCTGTTGGCACATTGAAGTTCTACACTTCATCTAAGGCGCCGTTGTGTCGGCCATGACGCTATCCCGCCCTAATTGTATGTTATATATTTATATTGAGCTAATTACATATTGCCATGAAATATCTGCTTGTGTCTGTGTGGCATTGGAATGTCCGGCACATCGGTATTGGAGCAACTCTGATGTTCTGGTCATGGCACTGCCACGTGGACATGTCAATATTGCCAATTTTTTGTCATGATATTCTAATTGGATCTGACATCCCGGCAGACACGAGACGTTGGTCCGGTGTTGGGTTGATGTTGGCCCACCGTCTACGATTTCGGGCTAGTATCTGCCCAGCATTGTTCCGACGTCTCGTGTTTGCTGGGATCCCGGTTTTCATGGGCCATTGTATGGGATATAGCGTTGCCACATTTGCCTGGCATTGGATCATTGTCTTGTGTTTTTCTGGAAGGATTCTGGTGTACGATTTTATACACTTCCCAGTGAGCACGGATCACTCGTGTGGCATTGGCGCAATGCTTGTCCAATGTCGAAGACGTTGGGCCGGCGTTGTATAAATGTTGTACGGGTGTTTTGTATTTACTGGGTCTACAACAACAGTATATGAGGTCACGATAACATTAATATGATACCACTAAATTACATGCACTTGTTTTATGACACTTTCTAGCTCTGTCAACGAGATTTACACCTATGCCTCATTGTATTCACACCATGACTCCACAAGCATCGCTCACTTTTTTCCCGAACGAAGCCATTGATTACAATCTTGTATTGCTTCAATTGGACAATAAAATATGTTTAAACTAAGAACGTTTTGTCATAGATTACGGCTAGTAAATTATAAAAAAAATCTTTAGAAGGAAATAATAAAATTGGTGACTTATGTCCTTCTTCCTGTCAAATATGACAAGTCCATTATAAAACGGGTCGATTTAAAAGACAAGAATGTAATGACCGACATTTTGTCATAATCCGTATTTTTTAAAATCTGATTAAGTTGCCAACGGATGGGTCTATAATTAGTAATCTATCGGAATATTGCCTTCACTCATTCAAACACTGAAAAAGATATAACAGAGCTGAAAAAAACATGTCATTTGCCCGGGAATGGGTATTTAAGCTCATTGATTGGTTAGACTTGGTTCACGTGTTGATAGTTAAGTTATTTTTTTTGTTGGTGAAACAAGGTCCAGAAAAACTAAGATTATAGTTTCTATGTCTAAATCACTGAAAATGTAAAATATTTATAATGGCCGTAGACCCATAATTACATAGGTGTTCAAATGAAGCTGTTCGGAAGAGTTACCTAAGACATTTATTCACTTCAATACCTATGTTATGGACCTACACCAATTAGCGGCAACGTTGTAACATTTGAAAATATGGCCGACTTCACAAACTTAACATCGCTTATTTACAAATTAGACGATAATCTAATGAGAATGTAGAATTGTTGAAAAATAGATTTGTCACCAGATTAGGACAACATATATAGCCGACCACCTGGCGAAGTGTGAAGCAGATGAGCACTACAACAGCTGAGTAGCCTAATCGTGAGCTGATTCTTTACTGCGTGTCAATATATAGATAGTAGTCCCCATATATAACCAACCATTAAAATTACATGTTTGGGTTTAATTTCATAATTCTTCAACTTTTACTTAGGTATCGTTGTCCCATATAAATGGTTTCGTCCGTTGTCCGCTCTTGTCACCTCGAGTCAAATTTGTAAAATGTTGTTAATTCAGCAATTTTGAGCAACTGTTAGCATGTACCGGGTATTTCTTTATTACGGCCTATGCCTCTGATAAAATCTAAGAGTTGTCTAGTTTGTCATACATATCTTATTGCTCTGAAAAATACCGAAAACCACTTGATATACCGAAAACCCCCTTTTTAAACACCGAAAACCACCCTGTATGTACCGAAAACCACATATATATATATATATATGTGTAAAACTAGTTCAGAAAGAGTATTATCCGAAATATTCAGTTTATATTGATGATACTGTATGCGTATATTGTATGCGTATCCCATACTGACTAGGGTTCGCCACACTATAACCCTTTGCTGACCGCTGGTTGCCATTTACTGCAATATCTCACGTTAAGACCTAAAATGCAAGGATATCCCAATCTCAACAAATCATTGCATATCTTTGTGTCGTTGGTACCTTTCTTGTTCTTCCTGCTTTGGCAATTTTAGTACACAATTTAGCATAATTTTTGCTGTTTCTCAAGCTATTTTCATCCGAATTCCATCACTTTTTTCTAGTGTCATGGCATATAGCCTCGAAAGTTCATAAAAATATCAAAGAGCCGAAAACGGCCAATAAAACATCAAGGAAATTGGTAGTAATGACAACACCATAAACCAATTAATTCAATTTAGTGTTAATTTAAAAATTAGGACAGGGTGTCTTTTGAGGCAGATTGCGACATCGTCAAGTTTTAGCAATGCAGAATCCACACCCTTACCCATTTCTAAGACGAAGCCCGGTGGGGGGGGGGGGGGGGGTTAGTCTGCCAGTTGAAAAGTGTGAAATACGGGTGCGTGCACCGGACTGAATATTGATGTGATGTGGGGCCAACGTTCTAGACGATGGGCCAACAATGAACCAACCTTTGGTGTATAGATGTGGGGTGATAAACATGGCATGATACTGGTCCAATCAAACTCTTATCCAGGAGTAGAATGCAGATACAAAATCATGACAAAAAATCCCCGAGAGGGAATAACAGATGTAGCCTATGCCTACCCACTGGGCACACGACGTTGTTGCAACGTTGAATCAACGTCATTGAGTGGTGTATGTAGGCGACACAATTTTTTCCCTAAATCTTCATATCTGTATCAGCCGGGTAAAAAACTTTATCTTGTACAATGCAAACCTTGGTATGAGAAGATAATGGTCAGTTATATTGCCTAGCTGGAACTGAAACAAACGGTCACCATTTAGGTGTCTAAGACCCACAATTCTTTAGATATCTTTGTGACAATTGTTCATAATTAGTGGGCCTACATGCAGTTAATACTAACTCACAACTATTAGACCTTACTCTATTCTGATAATAGCCTATAACGATGAGAAGAGGACGATTATATAGATGTTGAATCACCAGTTTGCACTACTCCATCAAGTCCCAGTGCCATGGTACTGGCAGAAAGCACAAACTCTAACAAATGTTCAGTGGCGGATCCAAGTGGGGGGGGGGGGTTGTGGTTTAACCCCCCGTCAGAAAAAAATCATCACCTTATTTAGGGGTTTCTTATGATTTGGTGATATACTGAGTGAGAAACAGTGCCCAATATGCCTTAGATTGCATGAGAAAACCTTTGGAAATCAAAAATTTTTCCGGGGGAGGGCTCCTCGACCCCTTTACAGTAAAATACTTTTTTTATAATTTTTATACACCCCCCCCCCCCCTCACTGAAAAGCTAGATCCGCCCCTGCCATGGCTGATGACGGTGCTTCTATTAGCGTGTTTCAGGTTACCGCTCACTAATCCGTACTAATCCGCCCCCGTCATCAGCCTTGTCTCTTTCATTTAGATAATCATAGTATAGTATAACATTTACATATCATATATGCCACCTCGTATCGGCGGACCCTGGAGCGAGGGAAATGATTCTTGGCGCCATCTCCCTAGACTGAATGACAGTTACTCACACAGCTCAAGGACTGAATACCATGAAGCCTTTTGTGAATAATGGCAGCTTGCCAATTCGAGGTGTTGGCAGGTTGCCAGGTCCACTCAGCGACCAGCTTTGGAGTTATCTGAAAAATGCTGAAACTCTCGCCATGGTTTTGATAGAAGGGGAATTCCCACTGACCTGGTTTTTGACCACTGCATTTCTATTCAAGCGAGAGAGGGAGGTTAGCAGTGTCTACACATGGACAGATGACACTGATGAAGGAGTGTACCATCTCCCTGGATGGGCTTTGCCTGGTAGGCGGCATGACCAGCGGTGTTTACTCGGGTCTCTGATACCCTGCTTGTCTGCCGTACACTTAGCCCTTGCCGTCACAGTGGCGAGCGAATGCTCAGGACAGCAATCGGCCTGTCTGGTTGCGTCATCGCCTTTGGCGGGTTCATGACAATCCCCGGCAGTCGTCGTGATTGAAGATCGGTTCTATTAGGTCTGTTGTAAATGTAACGACCAATCAGATGGACTTGCCAGACTAGGGGATCACAGGCCTTCCTGTCTTAATACGCAATGTTATGCAGTCGATTTGTCGTACTACCGCGGTCCCTATTAAATGAGAATGACATTAAAAATAGAATAGCTATATCTATAGGTCTACTATCGCTCCGCACAATCTCCATATGAAGTATTTAAACAATTGTAATATAATCCTTCCACTCATATGCATGCTGACAGAGTATAGCGTTTCCAGTGCGATTCTTCCTTAGAATAAGTAAAGTAATAATATACAATAAAGTCTCTCCATACACATGTATACGTGTTGGTCACGTATAGGGTATCCAGTGTGAATCTATGCGTATTGTAGCTATCAATATGTGCAATATGTATACGGACAGTGCTAATGGTAATTTTCATGTTGATAGCAATCAAGGGTAATATAGTGACAAACATCTCTTGTGTGTGCCGGTCGTCTCTTGTGTCGCAGCACACACATTCTTATTTATACATTCATTAGACATACATACATTCATTAGTTGTATTAATTAATGTCCTTGTGAATCCGTGGATGTATACTTAGGATATTCATGATTTACAAATGTTTCATTTCAATTTAAGCAAATATGAGTAAATTTTCACCCACTTAAGTTGTTGGATTGAGGTAGCAGGACAAAACTACCAGTCAGTAAGTTCTACAACTTATCATGCTTATAGAATATGTAAAGAGTTAAAAAACCAAACATCCGTACACCATCTGTCAAATCCGTACTCCCGTAATGGGGCTGAAATTGCATACAAAATACAGCTATATAGCTGTGCCATGTCTGATCTATTGTAGTTAGTTTGTGTTTGTGACTAAATCATTCAAGGTTTGCTTGTTAAATATGTCAGTGGCTCTTGACACATAGACAATAAGTAATCAACATGTTTACACTACATCATTTGGCATGTAAGTTAAGTCCGTACAAAACCGAATGGAAGCGAAATGAAATGACTAGGGTTTTAAGCAGCCTTTGTGCACAAGTAGGCTAAACGGAATGTGCACACGAACTTGATATAGCTGCACCAAGTCCGATCTATTGTAGTTTTAGTTTGGTGTAAATTATTCAAGGTCTGTTTATCTCGGTTTACTGTTGGCCCACCGTCTACGACGTTGGCTCAACAGTTAACCAACGTTGGGCCAACATCTCTCGTTTGCTAGGCAGATACCAGTGTCTGTTGATAGGCAGCCTTTTAATAATCAATGTGTTTACGCTTTTCGTCTGGTTGACTTGTCTATTCCTGCTCAAACTAGCGTTGGTTACTGTTTGTTTCTTAAGGTTAGGCCTATTATAGTATAACTGTTATATCAAGCCCAGTTTACCAGCATGTCACCTGTGTGGAAAGTCCTGTATTTAATCTTTGTGGTGGAAGAAAGTGTGGGTCATAAGAAGGAAGCTATGACAGATTTTATTCTTCATCAGTTTAATCCACCATGTCGTGACGTGAACACAAACAATGAACTTAAGCCATGTACTCTGACCAACCAGGAAGACTACAACAGATTTAGGTACGGAAAGCCAGATTGCCCTGCATCTTCAGGTCAGATGATGCCAAGCTGTAAAGATGGCTCTAACAATATGACATGTCTAGCTTTGTCATTGACGCCTGTGAAGAAAATGTGTGCTTGTGATGCAGTGAAGGGTGATCTAAACACAGGAATCAGGTGGAATGACAACTGGGAAAACATCACTGAGTCAGGATCTGTGATGAAGCCTAGTCTGTGTGATGTACAAGCTGGCTGGTGTCTGGATGCAATGTTCAAGATGGGACTGATTGATCTGGTGAAACGCTATGCTCCCCTTGACAGCCACATCACTGTGTCTTCTGTTTTTATAGCCACTGAATATGGTAAGGAGAAAATTAGACTTGAGTATAATGGTGCACACTGTGCTTGGATTAGAGGTAGCACCGACACCGCACCATGGGTCAAGTTTGACTTCCAACAGAGCCGTGTAACAGTTGGTGTTAAGGTCGGGCAACGTTGTGATTACATTAATGGCTTGCAGTATGTGGAGACATACCACGTGTCCTCTTCCGACGATGACGTCACCTGGTTGTATATCGGTACTGACGTACAGGCAGTGTACGAAGGTATCATTGCTACCTGGTGGTTTGACACGGATGTCTCAGCACGTTACTTTAGAATCGAGCCAGTAACCTACATATTGTTCCCAGCTATGCAGGCTGAATTTATCGGATACATCTAAGGCGTGTAAAGGAATCACTATCCAGGATCATTATTATCTAGGATCATTATAAAATGAACCGCAATAAAGAACATTTATATTTGTCGATTCTCACAAAAATGGCCTGAAAATTCACACTTGAGGTATTTTTCAAATGTTTTCGAAACAGCTTGCCAATCTAGAGGTAGTGACATTTCATATTATCAAATCTCATCACTGACAAAACATCTTTCACAGTACCATATAGAAACCACATGGTCGTGGGTAGGCCTACCATTGAAAATAATCCCTTTTATTATTTTATTTGTCAATATTACCCATGAGTAGGCTACATGACTCCTCAGCCTGCCTCCTCTGGATGTGTCATTTTTTAACATATCACATACATTCTTGTTTTACAATGTTAAGAACATTAATTTGAATATAGGGTTCAATTATTTTAAATGTGCTATGCTTTGAATAATCTCAGAGCTGGAGAAGCTGCTCTGATGAAGAAAGTTTAATTGGATGAGGGTACAGCGAGCCAGATGACTGTTATAATGTGTAATTGATAAGGCTAAAGTGAGCCAGAGGACTTTTATAATGTATTAAAAACTGCAATATATTGTATACCAAATGTAATATAAACTGTAATACAATTGTGTGAGCCTGGAATAATGACGTAGGCCTGCACATACCTCGCATTGAAAGATATTCAGAAATCCAATGAGAATATATTATATAGGCCTGTATGTATGCATCATTTATTGCCTTCATTAATTTGAAGAAAACATACAAGGTTATTGTGCTTAAATTGACAAGCAAGATGAAAAAACAACTACATAAAAATTAGTCAAGTGTACAGTTTAAGGTAATTAAAGCATTGCACTTAAGTTAATTTACGAGTATATAATTTTTTGTTGTCTGTGGTTATATATCGACCAAATCTGGTTAATAATGGCCAGCTATATGTCGTGCCATTCAATTACAGTTCAGACCAGTTATTAAAAAACGTGACTTTTCTTTATAAGTCATTACAGAGAAGGAAAACCACATTGCTGGTGGCATCACCATTTCTAACTCTTTGGAAGTTTCAGTAATGTTTTTTTGACTTTATATTCTTAGACATATTGTACAGCTCAGTAAATAGAAACATGAAATATATAGAAGTTGTGATAAGTGAGGTAGCTGTATCACCATGGATATGATTAATGTTCATGCATGGGAGTATTATGTGAAAAATTGTCAAAAAATGACAATATCTTTCAAATTATGCTTTGAAAGAGACTTTGTTAATTTTCTCTGACAAAGTCAACAACTTCATTTTTTGAATATTTAAAATAATATATTGTTACGGAGGAAAACGGGAAATGGAATAGCAGTATACAGTCTACAACTAATATTACAATAATCGATGAATTTTATTTGCAAACATGGTATTTTGATATGTTTTACTACATGTTATAATGTATTTGTGTTTTCATTGTTTTTGATCATCAGCAATTGTCCATAATCACGTTTGAATAATTATGTTTATGTATGAATAATTTTGGCATGCAGTTTGTGAATAAAAAGCATTAAAAATATTTGAAAGTCGTTCCGATTATTCTATGTATGGTAAGATACACTATGATGAATATGATATGATACTATGGTAGTACGCCTATGCAATATGATACGATATAACATAAAAATATAATGCGATAAACTATACAACTATTCAGTAATATACAACACAATAAAATACAGTATTCTGCAATTTGATCCTTCTATAGATACGTACTACAATACGTAGCGTTTTGATTCTTCTATAATCCCTATTAGTCCAGTGGATAGGCATGGGGACCTTGCAATGTGTGGTTACAATCATTTTTTTGCATTTTTTGATGGTATATGGTCTCTGGATAAAAATTCCGCTGGGTGGGAAAATGCCACACTCTTGGCTTTTTTAGAATCCAAGATGGCCGCCAAAATGGCTGCCGATATGACTAAAATCACTTTTTGGCTATAACTTTTGTTATAATACAGATGATTTTGATATCTAGATATATGTTTCAGAAGGCAGGGAATCCAATTGTGATGTTATTTCTTTTATTTTGCAGCGATGTCGGGGTTAAAAATCCAAAATGGCCGCCAAAAAGTTATAAAATACATCAAAAATGTCTCAAATGATAGTAAAGTGGTTTAAATAATATTGATAGACTACATGAAACACTTATACTCTGTCCTGAACTTTCTGACGGTCCATTGACTGATGTACCATCAAAATTGTCTCTCGAGATATTTGCCCCCTTCCACTCTCCAAAATTTGAGCAAGCGGTTGCCTAATGATGAGACACCTGATGACGATTCTGGTCCTAAGCGATTACGTCCCAGTACTGGTGGAGTGTCTTTCAGAAACACTGTTTGTTCTGTCTAGATATTACTGAATGTATTTTTCCTAATAAATATGATCTCAAAGTGCCACAACAATATATGATCCTTGCATCTAAAGTCACGACTGATAAGATGACTGATGGTGAAACTACATACAGAGAGTACATACTTGTGTCACAAAAGAGACGATGAACTAGGTATAAATAATAGTGCGCGACCGAATCCTTAGGATTCCTGCAGATTAACACGCAGCTGATGCTATGCACCATCGTAAATGTAACGCCATTTTCCATCGTAGTATTCATATAGCTAACGGGCCTGATAATAAAATTTAATGTGAAGTTGACCGAGCATTCACCCTTAACATTGTTGGTAATTATTGTTAAAAAGTGTGGAATTCCCTTGATGTTGAGGCAGTGTAAACATATCAAGGATGTTGTGTCCTATCCAGGCGCATATTAATTGAGCAACTAGTCGAGCATTTTGGTGACCAGCTCCTGTCACTATGTGAGGTTAGCGTCTCACCGTCCGTAACTGCTCGGCTTTTCCCGATCATTGACGAGTGATGGGGACCGCCAAGCCTCGTTCTGACTAGACCACGCCACGATGAGCGCGCCTGTAGCCAGGCGCACCAGCCAGTTAACTTAAAGCCACTGAAGCGGACGGACATACGTCAAGAGCTCAGGGGCCTAGCCTCATGGCACCGATCGCCGCGCTCCGCTTGGGAACTGTGTGTTATATGAATGTCTAGACTTCAATAAAGTGAGAACTACCTGAAGAATGATTTAAAGAGCATTATTTAATCCCGTCGTCCCGACGGAGGAGTTAATGGAAGATAGTGGAACGTAAACCTTCAACATATTCATGTCGGCAACACGATCAATCCACCACCCCCCCCATAACTACATTTCAAAGGAGTGGCAACTATACTTGTGTTCAGGAAGGAAGTTTCTAAGACACTACGACTTATAAATGATGATCAAGACGATGACTTAGATCATTGCATAAGTCGAATTAGAAAGGAGATAAAAAAAAAAGTAACGCTGCAAAGCAGCAAGAAACACGTTGATAAAGATGTAGCTTCTCAGTGTGCAAGTGAAACATTGATGAATTTGTTATCGGCCATTAAACCGAATTTTCAAAACTCCCTTCACTTTATCATGATTTGTAATATTAACAGCTACCTTGTTAATAGTCAGCCAACTCCCCTGAAAACAGCTCTGGGAGTCCTCCTAGGTAATCACAAAATGTTGATCACTGAACTACAGAAGTATAATGTATCTTGCTCTTATGATGAAGGTCGACGATTAAAAAAATCAGCTGCTGTTCAATCGGCAGGGGCAAGTGTCTTAGCTGGACTCCAAGATGCCAACGAGAGTGGACAAATCACCATAGACAATTATGATGCTGTGATCAGCTCACAGAACTGTCGGCTTGACTGCCACTACATGGCAATGCTGGCAACTCGGAGGGAAGTCGACTCTAAAAATCTTAACAGTTTGGATACAACTATTCCTCGACTATCAAAAGAACAAATGATACAACATACCCTGTGGGAGACACAGGTCACTGAATGTAAAAGTAAAAAAACTTCATATGTCCTTAGCTGCTACAAATAAATTTAGCATGTCAGACGAATTAATTGAAGCCACACGGTTGCACGAGCCCAAGATATAGATTTTACTTTCATTCAAGATGTACTCTTCAAAGATGGTACACCCGAGTACAGTGGTTATAGTACACGTGGATTTCGTGAGAGTGGAACCAGTCCTATGACTGCAGTGGTGTATTTCCCGTTCTTCAACATGAAGCCAAGTGGTCCAACAACCGTCCTCCCTTCAATCACAAAGGGTTCTGAGGTCACCCGGGCCTCGAACCAAGATATACTGGCGCTCACTTGTGAGCAAGCCATCTATAAGATCGTTGTAGATATCACATTCAAACAACCTGAACTGCTGACAAATATAATTGCTATTCTTGGTGGTATGCACTTTCTTATGGACTTTATCAGCTGCATTGGCACACTCATGGCTGAGAGTGGCATCAAAGAAAAGAGATTATGTCAATTTCATTTGGATCTGTTGAAAAATTGTTACAGGGAAAAAATACCCTCATATTGTTTGAGCTTTGCGAATGCTCACATAGGAGCATCTGGACCAGTGTTTCTCAGGGAAAATCCACACCAGAGCAGTATGCAGGAATTGTAAAATGTTCTTGATGAAGTCAACACATGTGGATAAACAATGTAATCAGGCCTACTTTTCCCATAATGGCGCCCCGTCGACCTTCGCATGAAGGTGATTGGTTTCTACACTTGAAAAAATCAGAAGCAATGTTGCCTCACATGTTTGCTGCTCACAAGTACAATTGTGGCAGATATGAATTATATTGTGTCCGATCCATGACATGGCTCGAACCGGAGATTCTAGAGAAGTTCTGTCGAGGAGAGCAATCTTTTCACCACACTGGTGGCGTCTACAATGGATATCGGAGTGATATGTTTATTGAAACAAGCTGGATGAGGAAAGGACATGGCCCAACTGGTATTACAGGAAATACTGAAAGCCCTCAAACAATGGCAACTTGGGTGTCCAGTATGAATGCGACCATGACTCTAACTGGTGACCTGAAAAAAATGTCTGAAGGTGATGAAAATATTGAACTGATGCATAACGAAGAAACCCTAAGTCGCATTCAACAAGATGTGCGTGAGCGTCTATCACTACGGGTGACTTTACAATCATCCATTGACCCCCTTGATCCAGTTTGACACGAAACAGGAGCTCTGTTCAATATATCAAGTGGTCAAATAGTTCAATCAAATGTCAATGTTGACAGAGCAGTGGAGATTGGAGCTGAGCAATTAAACGTTGACAGAGCAGTGGAGATTAGAGCTGAGCAATTAACCAAATTAAATTTTTTCAGGCCAAGCCAATAAGAAGTTCTCACCCAGTGGAATTATGATCTAGATACCATTAATTATTAAATTAAATCAAAAAATGATTGTAACCAGACTGTGCAAGCTTTCATAATAATATGGATCTGTACCACTGGACTATATATACTATACAACACGTTACTAATAGAGACTTTAAGATATATTGCTCTTTATGCGGGCATAATATTTGGCTATCAGCCCTACTCTTGAGAATGCTAGACTATCTGTGTGTACGCTCTGCCTAGTGAGCTGTTAATCTCGAGTATGCGAGCTGCCATGGATTTACAGTTGCACGCCAGCTCTATGCTGGAGGTGCTGATGGACCTGACAGGGGAAGGGGTGGGGGGTTCATCGGTTTACTGGGCTACGATGCAGGCTGCCACCTGGTGGCAGACCAGTGAGCTGTGCTGCTTAGCAAGATGGTTAGTTTCTGCGTAGCCTATAGGCCTATGATGTGGATAAGTGATAATAATAGTAATAACATTATTTGTAGAGCGATAGACATTTTTATTGTCCCTACGCAGATGCTGACGGCCCTCGACTCCGTCTCTGGCCGCTGGCATCTGCGTCAGGCCAATAAAAACTGTCTATCGCACTAAACAAGTCATCTTATTGTTGTATTCTCCATCGCCAACACTTCGGCTGCTGGCTTTCTTCAGAGCATGTTACAACTGAGTGTATAGCATTGCAATGATTTTTGTAATGCGGGAAAAATTTTAAGATTAAATTTGGTATGACATCAGGCGATATTCAATTGAGGACAGGGGTAACATGTCAACATCGTCAATATGTGCCCATGCAGTTTCCATATATAATAAAGGATAATGTGGCGTAGTTTTTGTTGACTGATGCAAAGCATTTGACTTGGTGAATCATAGAATTCTGCTGCAGAAACTCGCACTGTATAATATAAATAAAAAATCTATTTTGTGGTTCCAGACCTATCTTCATTATTGGAAAGTGTCAAAATAAATTCCACCTCATCAGATGAATTAATTAATAATTATGGCGTCCCCTCTTATATTTTCTATATAATAACGATCTACCAATAAAAATAAATTAGGAAAAACACACTTATTTGCAGACTATGCAACAATAACTGCCCACCAGAGAGCCCTGAAATGTCTTTGGTTGATTATGTCAAAAACAAAAAGAGCCTGTCTGATAGAGATTTCCACATAACCTATCATGGCGAGTGAGAGAGTTAAAATCTTTAAATGTTGCGATTTACAGCAAGCTTGGGTTCAGATAATAAATTGATATCATTTTGTTACCAATTCATTTCGATTGGGAGATCATTTTTCACTTCGAAACATCAAAATCTGAAAAGATTGACATAAAATTTAGTCCCTACGCTTGTAGTAAAAAGGCATATTATATGCTGCATTTAATAGTTCACGTGTATTGGCAACTCTCGGACGTTTAAGCAACCTTTTTCATTTTTTATATTGATAGAGTATGTCATGATGATTAAAAAAAAAGGTTTATGTAGATATTTTCGCTTAAAGAATGCTGGGAGGCCCAAGCATAAAGGTACATAATACATGTAAATCTATGGCAGCGGTATTATTTGTGGTGAGACTCTTAAATTCGCCCGGAAATCCTTTTAAAACTGATTTAAATCGGGGGAACGAATTATAAATCGTGGGGTCGGATTCAAAATCGAGGCCACGGACTATAAATCGTGGCCATGGATTACAAATCTTGGCAACGGGTTATAAATCGGGGCCACTATAATAAATCACGGGAACGCATTATAAATCTTCGCCACGGATTAAAAATTGTGACCATGGATTAATCATAAAGCGTGGGAAAGAATTAAAAATCGTGAAAACGGATTTTAAATCGTGAGAAGAAATTAGAAATCGTTGGAACGGATATTAAATCGAGGCCACGGATTATAAATAGTGGGGAGGAATAACAAATTGTGGCCACGGATTATAAATTGTAAATCGTGGGCAACGATTATAAATCGTTGCGACGGACGGATTCAAAATCTTGGCGACGGATTAAAAATCGTGACCACGGATTATAAATTGTGGCCATGGATTATAAATCGTGGCCACGGATTATAAATCACGGCCATGATTTACAAATCTTGGCAACGGATTATAAATCGTGGCAACTAATTAAAAATTACGGGAACGGATTTAAAATCT
Source organism: Flabesymbios commensalis (assembly GCA_964017125.1). Lineage (NCBI taxonomy): Eukaryota > Metazoa > Annelida > Polychaeta > Terebellida > Flabelligeridae > Flabesymbios > Flabesymbios commensalis. The sequence continues at coordinate 2,112,613 of OZ024905.1, forward strand.
TTGCTACGAATTATAAATTGTGCTCATGGATAATAAAGCGTGGCCACATATTATAAATCCTTCCCACGGATTATAAATCGTTCGAATGACTTAGAAATCGTGAAAACGGAAAAGATAGTAAACGGAATAGATCGTGAACAAATAATAAATCATGGCCACGGATTGTAAATCATGGCAAGGATTATGAATCGATGCAGCGGAATATATATTGTGGCCACTGATTATAAATCGTCTGAACGAATTATAAATCATGGGAACGGATTAAAAATCGTCGCCACGAATAAAAAGTATTTGCTACAAATTATGCCTCGTAAATCGTAGGCATGGATAATAAACCGTGGATTATAAGTCATGGTCACAGATTCGTTACAAATTATGTAATGTATAAGTTATATTTCATTTGTGTGATCGTACCATTTTTTCTCTATCTAGTAAGACGTTGAAACAATGCTGGGCCAGCGTCACAGACGGGGATCCATCATTCACCCAAAATTGTTTCGAAGTCTAGTGTGTGGTGTATGTTCTCCGCTACTTGAGATGCTATTATAATTAATTATATATTTGAGCGTAAGTTATCGAGTGATTCACTAATCATGCCATTAAGAATAAAACTATAGAAGGGGCTCAAAGAAATGTTTGAACAAGCAGCATTATTATTGTTCAACGCTTATGTGTGATACCGGTCTCTCAATGCAGGACGTGTGGGCCGCGGAATGCGCAAACGTAGACACTGACGAACGTCAACGCTTTTGTCCCGAAGACGTCGTAATTCCCTTCAGTTTTATTTTGTTTAAAAATGTAACATTCATGGAGAATTACATTAAATCCGATTAAAGTCAATTGTAAAATCACCTTCATATAATGTGCAATGTTGTGTTATAATTATTATTACATATTAGGCCTACAGGCTACAGGCTGATTACAGTCAACATCTTGAAATAGAAAATTTGTTGTTTAAATAATTATCATTGTATTATTTATCCACCAATGCAGTGCTAGGATTTGCTTCCTCGCGAAATTAAAAATTAGGATTTGCTTCCTCGCGAAATTAAAAATTAAATCTGTAATTTTCACCCATTTGAAAATCGTGCTTGTATTTTAATTTTGCAATCCAGGACCCAAATTAATTTTTCATAACAGGATCCAGTACGTAGTCATCGCTAAGGGCACTATATAATGAATGTATTGCTTCTTGGCGTTGTATGTATGGGAAGCTGACAGATTATATATTATTTACCATCAAACATGTCAAAAGAATCACCATGACGACAAACTGATATAATCAAAATACTACATTTTGACCGCAGTGAACTTGCCGTTTTGCCACAATAATATAACCGTAGTCTGGACTAGCGGTCTGACTGCATTTGCGATCGTCGTTGATATGACTTCGGGCCGAAAATAATTTACCGTCATGGCGGTCTGACCGTTAGGTGAGAGTCTACTGTATTGACTAATCCTGTGCCGTCAATTAGTTGTTACTTGACTTCATATTCTACTGATGAGCATAATAAATATCTTCCTTCTATCCTTAGACCTTTTAGCCCTTTGAAGCCTGAATTCTTCATCCACTACAAGCCGCGAATTGCTGTCGCAATTCTCGACTTGTAGTGGATGAAGATGACTTGAAGTGGCTTAAAAATTAAGGAAAATTACCATGTATTAGTAACCCAGTTTCATGGAAATATTCATTCTAAAACCCTTTGTTGTAGGAAAATTAGGCCTGTTTTCAGGGATGTGATATGATGCTTTAATGCATCGTGAGGGCTTAAATGGTTAATAACCAGCTATTTGCTGTCATTTTCATTTATTTTGATGTGTAAGTTGCTGCTGGTGACCTCATTGTATCAAATAGACAAGTAAAATATATGTAAGCTGGGAAAGTGTTCATTTAGATGTTGGTTTACACAGTGTAGTGGGCTTGTTAAGTGCGTGAAATGTACCAAAACCTGCACATCATAGTACAATGCTCTAATTTGGTAGGAATATGCGTAAGGACCTTATTAAACAATATCAAGGTGGACACACTCTGTATCTATGACAGAGCAGCCTCATTTGCACAATTCAAAGATGGCCGCATTGGCAGCTAAAACATTTCGTAAATTTAGCCACGAAATTGTTGTAGTAATGTATAAACCATTTATAGTTTATTTTTTAAGGTGAGGGAAGCACCAATATTATTTGCTTCAATAATTTAAAGTCAATGTCTTTTTTTAGGTCAAGGTGAATTTCGCTGAAAAGAATACAACATAGTATATATTGTAGTTTTTCTATGTCACAGAATGAAATAATTCCAAGTTAAAGGTTTCATGTTGTAAGGTTAATTAAAAATGGTTTAGCAGTTCATTTGATTCGTGATCGACACCCTTGTGTTGCTAGGCTCTTTTATTTACATTTTAAAACAATTTTTGAAACAAACAAAATGACACTTAAAAACGATGAATGGTTTGTGTAAGATAGTCTAAAAATAACATTTCATGTATGCTCATAAAGTGAACTATTTATTGGTCATTACAGATTTGAATAATTGGAAATGAGGAACAAATACTTCAGCAGTCATAGGGTTAATTTATAAAAAAAATATATGGTTGTCCTACTTTCTTATCACTTTGTGCACATTTAGTCTGGCCGGAAAATTGATCAAGTTTTCTCTCACATGACAATTCCTGTCATCCACCATCTCTTGCGCGACATGGTGTAATGCACCATGGGGAAAAATCAGACATTATCTCGTGCCTCACTGATCTCATTGTAGACCCACCACAATCAACACCATCAACCTCAATTTTGGATGGTGCGCTTTTGGTGCAACTCCTCCGTCCTGAGACAGCAGTCACTATCTGGGACTATGTTCAAAATATGTTCTTACCATACATTGAAAACTGGCTAAAGAATATCAACAGGCTTGACATTGTTTGGGATGTTTATTTTGCGAATTCACTTAAACATGACATTCGACAGAGTCGAGAGACTGGCGATCGATTGAAAGTGACTCTTTCCACCATGATACCGTCGAATTCGGTGGGTTTTTTTAAGAATAGATTACAACAAGGTCACAAGCGCTGTTTACCCTCCTTTCTACGGAAGTATAATGCATGGTAGCACGTACTGCTGCCATAAGGTAGTTGTGACTACGAATGGGTCATCTGCAGTGTGCTCAGATCTGAATCACAACCTGAAGAACATCAGCCAATGTGCTCATGAAGAGGCTGATACCAAGATCCTACTCCATGTGCGTGACGCATAGTTAAATGGATCTCACATGAAACAGGACCACAATTTCGCTATATTGCAGCTCATCAAATTACAAGACAACTTGGACCAAAACATGATTTGCTACTCTTCCAACATTTCATGCTTTGACAGGTTCGGACACCACGTCTGCGTTTTATGGCCATGGGAAGAAAAGTGCATGGAATGTTTAACAACAGTACCAAATACGCGATTCAACCTATTGAAAACTTTATTGTAAGACTGTATGATTAATTGATTATGAAAACATGTATAGACACCAATTTCATGGATCTACCATTGCTAGTTTTCGAGATATTGCTAAAAGTTTGCTTTTAGGTGATGTGGTAATTTGTTTCTTTTTCTTGTAACAAATCTAATTTATAAAAATAGCAAACTAAAAGCACTTTTGTGTTTAAATGCAAGAGCGAATCCAGATTGACGTGAGTTATTCGCCGCCCCAAAGGTTTGTGTTTGTATATTCAAACCAGTTTAGTGCACTTTTTATAATAATTTGGCAAAAGAGGGGTGTGTGAGTCCGCCTCGATTTTAATTCAAATCACTGGTATTTCATTAATAATAAGTTTTGTAGAAATATTTGGTGAAACATAATTTTGTTTAATAATTACACTATTACAATATACACCCGACAAAGGGGGTGTGAGTCACCCACGCACTATGGATCCGTTCCTGTTTTGATTAAATAAACTGCTAAAAGCAATAATAGGCCTAAACAGTTAATATAATGGGAGGGCCTGAACGAAGCCCTTACGCTACAGTTACTAGGTGGCTCCCCTCCCAACATGGATTAGAATAGCATTGTGCAGCTTTGTACCAAATTTGGTGCTTTTATCAGTTTCAACCATTTTATTCAATTTGGGCACTTTTTATAATAATTTGTCGAAAAAGGGGGTGTAAGTCCCCTACGCAATATGAATCCGCCCCTGTTTTTATTAAGTAAACATCTAAAAGCATTAGTAAATAGCTTTGTAGACATATTTCATGAAACATATATTTTTTAAATAATTACTTCAATTTGTTTAAAAAAATATGGTGGGTTGAAAATGCATTGAGCGAAGCCCTTACAGTACAGCTACAAGGTGGTTCCCCTTCCAATAGGGATTCCCATCTTGTGACCTGCGGATGCTTAAAAATATACAAACCACCATGCAAGTGTGGCGTGAATGAGATGGGGTGTACACTTCTATGCAAGTGCAAAGGACAATATCATGCATTATCAGTGGAGTAATGGGGTTGCAATGTATTTTTTTGGATATTTAAACTTTAATTTTCCACTATGCTAATGAATATAATTTATAACCATCATACCCTGGCACTATATTGATCAGTTTTACAGATTGACAACATTAGCAATGGCCATATGAGCCAGTGATAGTCGAATTTGACATTTACTTCGAGCTCACGGCGTGACCTTGACCTTGAATTATTAAAAGAAAGTGGACAATGGATTTGCCGTACCCTAAAATCCTCATATAGAGGCATTGTAGGTCGTTATAGATATTTTGTGACAGATTTTATGGTGTTCGCATGGCTTTTTGGTGGCCATTTTTAATTTATGCAAATCAGGGTTTGCTAATGTAGACAATAGTTGTGTCCACCTTCGACATGTTTTCTAATACCCTCAGGGAGCTTGATGCCTAATTAGAGCATTGTACTATATTTTGCAGGTGTTTTTTCTTAACATGCCCACTATGTCACGAAAATAACGCACCCATGCATAGAGGATTCAAAGCCACTGAAACGGACACGATGTAAATCAGTGCATTCAATCAGACAAGCCTAGGGTTATCAAGGCTTTAAATATGATGAATTCTATAGCCAAATATAGTGCGCTGTGAACCCACGCTGTCTATTCACCAAATTCTCTGATAACGATTTCATTGTTAGACTTCAATGGATCTCAAACTGAAATACCACTCTCTATCATTCCGCTATCTCAATTCACACCCACTTATATTCATCCAACCTAAATCTCACCCACTCACATTCCTCTTTCTTAACTCTTACAGCGCGGGGATCGACTTTAGTCGTCACAATCTGACGTCTGTAGACGTCAGATTCTGACGACTAACGTCGATCCCCGCGCCAGACGTCAGATTCTGACTACTAAAGTCGATCCCCGCACTGTAAGAATCCACATATTTATATTAGCCGTAGACCCATAACATAGGTATTCAAATGAATCAGAAAGAGCTGATGAAGGCATTTATGATTATATCAAATCGAGAAAACCCTTTGGTTGCGATGTTTTTTACAATTTTTTTCAGCGCTTTAACCTTTACAGCGCGGGGATCAACTTTAGTCGTCAGAATCTGACGTCTGTAGACATCAGATTCTGACGACTGAAGTCGATCCCCGCACTGTAAGAATCCACATATTTAGTGGCCGTAGACCCATAACATAGGTATTCAAATGAATCAGAAAGAGCTAACTAAGACATTTATGATTATATCAACTCGAGAAAACCCTTTGGTTGCGATGTCTTTTACAAATTAATTCAGCGCTTCAAGGGTTAATACATGTGGACTCTCACCCACCAATCAGAGGCGGTCAGATAATCATTACGGTCATGTTTTTTGGTCGGAATTCCAAATTCGTTCTCTGTCAAAACCATATCATAGATGATCACAATTGCGGTCAGACCGCTATTCCAGACTAGGCTATGTCACTCTCCGCACTCAGGTCAAACTGGTATTTCAGTTATACCGTCATGCCCATTGTTAGGGGGAGTTTCCATGGTAAAAATATCTACCACATATAACTATTATGTGAGGTCACTAGCGTCAAATCACACAGTTCTAAGTTAGACAAATATTCTTTAACTTTTCCACATTAAAATATAATTTTGGTCCGGTCCCACACATATATTAAATATATAATTTAATTCTTATGTCAACCTTTAAAGTAAGTGGGTGGTCATGAATGCCCAGTAAACATTGAGAGGGTACAATACAGTGTCAAAAATGCTCAGCATGGCATAGGTAATGATGGGCCGACGTCGCAGATGGTGGGCCAACATCAACCCAGCGTCTGGACAACGTCTCGTGTTTGCTGGGACGAATACATAGAGACTGACTTATCCCTTTCACCGCTAACTATAGACGTTTTTGATTTGTTTTATTCGCCGATTAACCTTTTAACCGCCGGTGTCGCATATATTGGGGTTTTCATTTTTTCTTAGCACATTAAGTACCACATTTTAAATATGTTAAAGATGAAATGTGACATCAACCAGCAAGATTTGAAAAGAGTTGACTTCCTCTTTGTCAAATCTGAATAATTTTCGCTCACTTGAAGTTGTGGATCGCGTCAGCGAGACGCAACTTCAAGTGGGTGAAAATTCAGATTGAATAATTTGGCGGTTAAAGGGTTAAATCACAGATACTGGTAGCGAAATGATTGTTTAAACATCAAAATCTGCAACTGTTTGTAAATGTCTAAAATTAAAAAAAAATCTGTGTAAATTTCACACATTTAGAAGTTGTGGAGAGGTGAAAATTTAAACTATTTATTTAGCACTTTAATCGTAAATATTAATAATTGACGCGGGAATTGTCAATTATCTAAATAATTGACGTGGAATATTTATCGGGAAACAAAAGGTTATTATCCTCCGCTTAATGATCCGCTTACTAGGTGTCATTTATTTGCTGCTAGTTGAATAGTTGTACTCAATAGTAATCATAACCTTGACTATTTTTTGGCGTCAAATTTTTATAGTTGTTTTCATATCTCAATTTATTTTGGCAGAGCATTATAAAAAAAACAAGTGTTTTTTTTGCCCAGCGCGGGTATTGAATTGTTGCGGTTGTTGATTTTCCGATGACCGGGCGCTAATGGAGTAGTCCACTGTGTACCAACAGCAAAATCTGTCCCAGAAAGCACCGCGCGAATCAGAGCTAGGTGGGGATAGAGCTAACTGCGGAACAAACATAACTGGCAACATGCATGGAGTGGTCTACGGCTTTTGAAGAAAATATATGATGCTGCATTGATGGGAATAAATTGAAAATATATTTTGCACATTGAGAAAAGAAACATAATTTAGTTACTGGGTCTACTAATTGTGGAATGTTTCATTCATTTAAAGCCGACGCGATTCCAGTTTGACTGGAATGTAGAAACGAACGAGTAGAAACAAACAATTCAG